>CM021101.1:811870510-812117105 GCA_007115665.2 Sequoiadendron giganteum | reverse complement strand
TTTATAATGTTGTGGGGGAAATTTTTGGTGTTTTGGATAATGTTCTAGGACTGTAGCAGGGTCTTTTCATGGTGAAAATTAGGGTTTCAAGTGGTGTTTTGACAAAATGTGGGAAGGACTATCCATGTAATGTATTATTCACCATGTGCAGTGTCTGGTAAGTGTGTTTGGTGCTTTGTATGGGTCTGGCAGGTCTGGGAGATAGGAGTTTCATTAAAACCCCAAGTATTTTTTTTGAAATAGAGGGTTTAGTGTATTAGGGGTCTAGAGGTCTTGGACCTGGAAACAAATTAGGAAATTGGAGGTTTTGACACATAAAATACTGTTTTTTGAGGATTTTGAGTAAATATGTAGTGTTTAAAATCTACTCTCTTTGTAAATTAGGCCAATTGAATAGCCTTTTCCAAGGTGGGTCTATTGGAAGTCAATGTTGGTCCAAAGGAGTTGATGCTAGGGTTTACCTATGTTTTATAACTTTTAAATAAGTATCTCAATCATCCTTGAGGTTGTCAAGTGTTTTAAAAAATCTTGGTGAAAAGGCCCTTGAATCGGGTTACCTATGCTATAAGGGAAAGCTTGGTAGAAGTTGAGATTTTCAGTTGAACATCTGATTTTGCTTTGGAATCTGATTGATTCTCATTTATTTTTTGTATTGAATGGTTTCCACCCCTCTCTGCATCAATATTTTTGTAAAATGCATTACTTACTTTTTCTCTATGTGTGTTTGTGGACATGTAGCATTCAAGGTCATGCCGAGGAAACAACCAAATCCTCTAACACTAGAAGAACGTGCAGTTAAAAATGCAAGGAGAAGAGAATCAAAAAATGTAGCTCGTGAAGCAAGGGAATTGCAGCCCATACAACCACAAATTCCCGTGCAATCTAAGAGAGATGTCAAATTGGAAAAACAAAGGGAACAAATGAGGAAAGTTCGTGTAAGGATAGGAATGGATACAAAATTTGTGGGCACATCATCAACCATAGGTGAAACTCAATGCACATCTACAGTTGAAGACACATTGACAACAACATGTGATTTTTTTGGTACATCAAAAATCTAATCTCCAATTGAAGACACACCATCAAAAACATTGCATTTTTAAAGTACATCAGCAAACACATCTCTATTTGAAGGAAATCCACAAATGACATCTCAAGTTGGAGGTACAACATCATTTACATGTCAATCTCAATGTATGTCATCAATTGCACCTCCAATTGAAGGTACACGATCTATCCCCGATGTTGTTGACCTTCCCAATATTGACAAAAATTTACATTTGAGAACTCCTCCTAGAGTTTTGCATAGAAAACCTACATTTTTGATTGATATTTATTCTAATGTTTTGAAATGGATGCCTAATAAGATTCCAAAATGTACATGTCAAAGATATGCAGAAGGATATGGAGTTTGTTTTTGCGAAGCTAAGTGAGGGTGCAAGATGCCAACTATTTGTTGAAATGATGAGACAACTCAAATTTAGGCCCACCATGAAGGCTCTTGG
The DNA here is from genome assembly GCA_007115665.2 of Sequoiadendron giganteum. Lineage (NCBI taxonomy): Eukaryota > Viridiplantae > Streptophyta > Pinopsida > Cupressales > Cupressaceae > Sequoiadendron > Sequoiadendron giganteum. The sequence goes on along the minus strand of CM021101.1, from coordinate 812,115,600 downwards.
GCTAAGAGTTTTGAATGACTCAAGTGAAAATTCCATTGTAAAGAACTTGATGAGTGCATACGAGAGCGTGGGTTCCACCTCACACACGAAGGATAGTTGTGGCACACGACGTGTGATGATAACAACACTGTTAAGAAGTCAAACAAGGAACAAGGTGAACCTTACAAAGGCAAGTAAGTCTTTGAAAATAAGTAGATCACCTCTAATGGGATCCAAAGGAAGGCATGAAAGAGTGGAGGGTCCAAATAGCAATGAGTTATGGGAATTTTTCAGGTAGAGTGCCATAGAAAGACACAAGAATTGCTCAAGGCCTGAGATATTTAATTGTGAATTATTGGAAGGATAACACAAGGACTTATCCTAATCAAAGAGATGTTGTAAGAAGGAGAATTGGTAGTAAAAACCATGAGCCACATCCAATGCATTATTTGGATACCACTCAAACCCAATTTTTTGCTGATTTTGTACAAAAGTTTCCTGAAATTAAAATATGTCAAAGGTATTTTGAAATGATAGACTTTTTATGTCAAAATAAATCACACACGCACTACTTGTTGTTGTAGGGTTCATATTGAGTTTTCTAACCATTATGATTTTTATTGACGTATAGGTGTAGATATGCATATTGAAAATGTTTTGTAGGAATGCAACATAATGCCTCCACCTAAATCGTCAAGGAAATTTTTGTCTTCCATTTTTTGTGAAAGAGAGGATGGTCAAATTTTCTACAAAAAAAGATGTTTGGATGGCACATGTGATCATTGTGGTGGCATGCAACATTTTCCAATTTTCCAACACATGGCTAGTACACACACAATTGGAGACAAAATTGTGGAATTCGGAAAATATAAGACAGTGGCATACAGTCTAAAAGATGGGAAAGAAGCAAAGAAGTGTGAATTGGTCTGTGATAAGATTCTAGTGTATCGATTTATGGGAATTTTTTGTGATCAAGTGGTTATGATTATGCAACGCATACACACAAAGCACAATGGTTGGACTCACAATTCAAGTTATGCAAGGACACATTTCCACTTCATCATATCATTTCAGTTGTCAACTTTGCTGAGAACTACACACTACAACCATAGAATGAGGTGCAATCACAGTACTACAACTCTGTGTAGGTTGCTATATTTGTACATATTGCATTCATTCATGCAAATGATAGTATAGAGGAAAATAGGAAAGTATTGAGGGAGTATCACTTTTACATCAGTGATGATCACACACATTCTATAGAGTTTGTTCAAGGTTGCTTTCATATGTTCTATGCCAATCTGGCTAGCAGGGGCATATCATTTAGTCAACATATCATATGGTCAGATAATTGTACATCACAATTCAAGAAAGCAGAATGTTTTACTGGTTGAGCAGGATGCATAGGATTAGTGGTGTTCATCATATGTGGAACTTCTCAGATGCCGAGCATGGAAAGGGGGAGCATGATGGAGTAGGTGCATGTATCAAAAGAGCCCTAGCACGAGAAGATTTAAAGTACACAAACAATGTAAAGTTGACAGATGCAAGATCAATTGTCCAGTGGTGCAATGGTTCAATGGGTCCAGGTAGTGAAGGTAATTATTTAGTTCATAAATTTTTTCATTTAGTAGATGATACTAACATTGCAAAATATGAGGATTGTTGTACACTATCAGGATCGAGTGAGCTACACTCTTTTAGAAGCTCCAACGTAGGTACATGGACTATCCATACAAGGAAGATGGCATGATTTTGTTGTGCATGTAAACTTCAATCATGGAATGATTGCAAGTCAACAGAGTGGGTTGATGAATGGTTTGTAAGAATTCTAACCCCACTTGACAATTATCAGCTCCCGACGGCTCTACAAATCATGAAGATGCAATCATTCATTGACTTTGATCATGTATCAGACCTACTAGAACCAGGTAATATAGCCTACTTAAATGTTTTATTATGTTGCTTAGTAAATTAATCTAACAAGATGAACATATCAATGCAGGGCACGTTTATGCGGTGATTGCAGATGAAGACAATGAAGAGGGTACAAATTATTACCTATGCCGTTGTATCGAGGCCAAAAAGAAATTGGAGTCCCTAGTTATAGACGGAGAAAACATAGAATATCCAATAGGTTTAGTGGTTGTTACTAGAACATGGCTTCGAAGGTATCCAGTTAAGAATGTTGCAGTTTGGTTGTTTGAGGACTTTGACACACATCAGAAAATTCTTCACTATTTGAACCTTGTTGTCGCCACCAACGTTCATTTGATCAAATATAAGGGTAGACCTATGAACAAGAACTTGTGGAAAGTGTGTGAGTCTGACCATGAGGCAATACTCGACACAATAAAGAGTAGAGCAGACCCAGATGGTTCCCTGGATTGATTTGTAACTATGCACATTGAATTTGTAAAGCCATGTAATTGATCGCTCTTTTGGACCAACACCTTGCAATAAGGCTTTTTCACCATTACTGTTTGATGTCATATGTATTTACGAATGTCATTGATCATTTTCTAATTGTGACTGTAGGTAATAATGAAGTTTGTCAAAGTATATAAGAAAAGAACAACATCAATTGCTGGTGCATTTTCTGTTTGTCAATCTTCTCTTTCTTTTCCATCTCCTAGATTTATTGGATTCTTATATGCTACATGTTTTATGTGAAGACTCTCAATGATATATTTGAAATTTATACGTAGGGTCATCGAGAGATGATAAAGTAGTGAATGGGCACATCACCATTGTAGGACCTTCAATTGACCTCCTTATCTAGCATGCATGAAGGTGATAGTAGGTCTTGTCAGCTGTATGACTGACATTATTTAGTTATTTCTCTTTTAATGATTTTTATGTGAGTCTATGTCTAATATTGAGAGGCTTTTGTAGGTTTTTTGTGGACCAAATTCCAATGATACTACACAACCACATCTAGAGGCTACTACCCATGTGTTTCATAGGGAGCAGGGGATGTACATGTTTTGAACCATTTTGGAATGCAAATAGCTGGGCCAGCTGAGGTGGAATGGAAAACGAAAATGGGCAATGACTCCTTTTGTTTCTTCTCAAGTACAATATATTTCATGATCTGTGCTGGAAATGGGAGGATTATTTCCTTGCATGTATTGATACAAGTATTAAAAAATGGGAAGATTTTCAAGATGTTCTTCCATCACTATTTTAATATTTGTCATTGACTTAGTGTATTTTTTGATATATTAAAATCATGAGAAATTAATACATGCAAATGTGTATATTCCTTAATATATGCCTCAATTAAATGTGTATATTACATTTAAAATTAGTTTTAATGCTTCATGGTTTACATTTAAAGTTGTCTTCATTGAATTCCTCAAAACTCACCTATTGACATATATTTCCCTTGCAACAGTTGGAAATCAGTTTTTTAGAATTTTGGCCTAACTTTTCCAAAAAACTTAGGAAACTAATCATGGATTCAAATACCCTTCTAAAAGATTAAAACTCCAAAACAATTGAAGATCAAAGAAAACTCATAAAATTTCAACCTCTAAAGATTTCAACCCGTGAAGATTGTACATTTGTTTGTTTCCTATCCAATTCGAGCTCAACTAAATTGGATCTTTTCAATACCCTGATAGTAAGGAAGTGACCGACCTCAGAGAAAGTATATCCAAAAAGGGAATCATCTACATTACCACTTATAGAAACTACATCATTTACTACTACAGCCTCCTTGCTAAATGATGACCACAGTTTATTAATCCTTGGCAGGAGTTTTATTCCTTGAAAGTGCAGAAGACTAACAAGAAACACCAGATTATCTAGCCCAAAAGCCACAAAAGAAAATACTATATTCATCTAAAGACTGTCTAACCTCATTCACTAAACCTTCTGATGGAATTTCAAATACCCTAACCAACTGTTAGCAGTGATCTTCCTTGAAATCCTGAATGGTCCCTCTATCTGAACATCTACGGTTTCTTCAATATGTGTTATCTCTTGATGATTTGATATGTTGCTGCTATCTTTTTCCAATTAACTGTCATATGCCATCACTTGACTCCTTTTCAGTATCAAATCTACTCCTTTGAGTTTATTGGAATAGTCCCTTTTGATCTCTACCTATTAGACATTGTCCTTACCCTTATATTCTCTTTTGATCTGTACTTATTAGACACTATCATACTTTATTCTATTTTACTGTCATCACAGTCCTCAACTTTGTGCAATAATTTTTAGTGGAAACGTTTTCCTGGACAATCCATTTTTTGGATCATGATGTCTTTTATCTAGAATAATGGTTGATTGTTAAGCTCCCCAAAAACTAAACCTACCTTAGCTAATTCATTTGCAACAACCTTTCGTGTAAGTTATAGCTCTATGTTTACACTAGCCTTAGCACTCTTTCTCCAACCTTTATTGAGAATAAATGTAGGAATGAGCTTATTACATGTTGCTCTATTGTAATAAAGGACATAAAGGTTTGCTAGATAATATTGATATAAAAATTAAAAACCTCATCAATATTTTTAACTCCTTCAATCTTCCTTCACTTGTCTGGTATTTTTGCAATCTCAAGTTTTGGGACACAAAATTCTTCATAGTGACCTAAAATTCTTAAAGTTGAAAGCCTCAACTTTGTGACCTGACATTCCCAAATCAGTGAAAGAAATCAAGGCATTTGAAATTTTATCAACTCTAAGCTCTGTATGGTATGCTTTTACCTTTTGTTATTGATTTGCTCTGTCAATGTATACGTGATATTAAATTCTTTGTAGTCTTCCATTTGAAATCTTGTAGCACATTTGACTGCCATGAAAGCTCGAAAAATTGGTAGAAGAGACCTAAAAGGTAACAAAACCCTAACGTCTCAACTCAGTCTTTATTAAATTCAATCATAACAAAACAACCTACTCATGCATGTGAATTTAACTCATTCAAGGCATTAGAGACTAACCTCTTACAAATTTTAAAAGAAAAGGTTGTTTTGACCCAAAAGGATTGAACATAGACTAACAATTGTAATTTTTTGGATCTACCAATTCATCCCCCCTCTCAGTTGATTGTGTGCCCTTCACCCTTGGCCTTTCCATTATTATCATAACTTTGAAGAAAAATATCAAAAAATACTCCAAGTGCCTAACAATGATATTTCCTCACATTCATCATCCTATATTGATCCATCCACTTTAGCCTCATCATCCACCTCACATAAATCCTTTCCAAATATCAAGGTCCAAATATGAGACAAGACAAGGGTTGTAGAGACTATGGTTTTAAAGGGTATTTTTATGTAGGACAATTCCCATCTTCTCCTAAGACATATGGAAAACCATAAAACATAGAAAAGAGCATCTTCTATCATCAAATTTGAACCCATGGTTTTCTCTAGGTGGGGAGAGCTAAACAAAGAGGTTATAGAGGAAGACATCTCCAAATTATTGTACCAATATGAGAAAGAGAAAGCAACCCTACCAATAGATTAATGTGGTAAGGGTTTCCAAGTCATTAAGAACATGGGGGATTTACATGACATGGTAGCCTTGGTCTACATCAACAAGGAATAAGATAACCCATTTTTCTAGACAAATGGCAAAAATATCAAGGGCTTGGGTATGGTTCATTATACGTTACTCCTAACATTGAGAGTACCCCTAAAATCATATTGCTTAGGGTTGACAAGGTAGGGGTAGCGTATGCCTCATAGAAATTGATGCAACCTAGGTCATCTCTAACATACCTTAGGGGATGACATTTAACAAAATGACTACTATGGTTCAACTGACTTGATCCCTTAAGGGTGCAAAGTGCAAAAGGGTAACAATATTTGACAGGGTATTACTTGTAAACCATGGTGATTATGAAATATTTTTCTGAACCTATGGGATCAAGTTGGACCCCTCTACAATAACCTCTCTCGGTTTTTGCTATCTCAGAGGCATTTTCCTATGTTGACGAATTTTCACTCGGGGAAAAAGTTGTCAAATGCAAGTAGTTGAAAGTTACAAAGTGGTGCAACTTTCGTTATGCAGCTCATTTGACCAAACAAAATGTTCCAACACGTCCGAGTGGGTATGTTTATGCTAGGCACAATCCTCTCTCGCACCCAAACACTCGACATTGCTCCAAGCTACGTTCAACCGGATCGATCCCTTAAGGGTCCAAAGCGAAAAATCGCTGCGAACTTCAGCATGTTATTACTCAAACACTGTGACGCTTAGAAACTTCTCGTTTGAACCTACAGGATCATGTTGGGCCCCTCTACAATAAAATTTCTCGATTATCGCTATCTCAGAGGCATTTTCCTATGCTGGCGAATTTTCACTTAGGGAAAAAGTGTCAAATGCAAGTAGTTGAAAGTTGCAAAGTGGTGCAACTTTTGTTTTGTAGCTCGTTTGACCAAACAAACTATTCCAACGCATCTGGGTGGGTACGTTTAAACAAGGCATGGTCCTCTCTCGCACCCAAATATGCGACATTGCTCTGAGCTATGTTAAACTGGATCGATCCCTTAAGGGTCCAAAGTGCAAAATAACTACAAACTTCAGCATGCTATTACTCGGACATCGCGACGCTTAGAAACTTATTGTCTAAACCTATGGGATCATGTTGGGCTCCTGTACAATAAAATCTCTCGATTTTCGCTATCTCAGAGGCGTTTTCTTGTGTTGGCGAATTTTCACTTGGGGAAAAAGTTGTCAAATGCAAGTAGCTGAAAGTTGCAAAGTGGTGCAACTTTTGTTCTACAACTCGTTGACGAAATGAACTGTACCAACGTGTCCAGGTGGGTATGTTTATGCTAGGCATGGTCCTCTCTTGCACCCAAACACGCGGCATCACTCCGAGCTATGTTCAACCGGATCGATCCCTTAAGAGTCCAAAGCCTAAAATGATTGCGAACTTAAACATGCTATTACTCGGACACCGTGATGCTTAGAAACTTCTCATCTGAACCTACGGGATCACGTTTAGACCCTCTACAATAAAATATCTTGGTTTTCACTATCTCGGAGGCATTTTCCTGTGCTAGCAAATTTTCACTCGAAAAAAAACTTGTCAAATGCTAGTAGTTGAAAGTTGCAAAGTGGTGCAACTTTCGTTCTGCAGCTCGTTTGACCAAATGATTTGATCCAATGCATCCGAGTGGGTATGTTTACGCTTGGCACGGTCCTCTCTCGCACCCAAATAGGCTACGTTCAACCGGATCGATCCCGTAAGGGCCCAAAGTGCAAAATTGTTAAGAAAATTCAAAATGCTATTACTTGGACACCGCGACGCTTAGAAAATTCTCGTCTAAACCTATGGGATCACGTTGGACCCCTCTACAATAACCTCTCTTGGTTTTTACTATCACAGAGGCATTTTCCTGTGCTAGAAAATTTTCACTCAGGGAAAAAGTTGTCAAATGCAAGTAGTTGAAAGTTGCAAAGTGGTGCAACTTTCATTCTACAACTCATTTGACCAAATGAACTGTTCCAATGCATCCAGGTGGGTAAGTTTAAGCTAGGCACATTCCTCTCTCACACCCAAACAGGCAGAATTGCTCCAAGTTATGTTCAATCGAATCGATCCGTTAAGGGGTCCAAAATGCAAAATGGCTGCGAACTTCAGCATGCTATTACTCGGACACCGCGATGCTTAAAAATTTCTCATCTAAACCTAAAAGATCATGTTGGGCCCCTCTACAATAACCTCTCTCAGTTTTTGCTATCTTAGAAGCATTTTCATGTGTTGGCGAATTTTCACTCGGGGAAAAAGTAGTCAAATACAAGTAGTTAAAAGTTACAAAGTGGTGCAACTTTCATTCTGCAGCTCATTTTACCAAACAAACTATTCCAATGCATCTAGGTGGGTACGTTTATGCTAGGAACAGTCCTTTCTCGCACCCAAACACGCAGAATCGCTTCGAGCTACGTTCAACCGGATTGACCCCTTAAGGGTCTAAAGTGTAAAATGGCTGTGAACTTCAACATGCTATTACTCGGACACCGTGATGCTTAGAAAATTTTCATCTAAACCTACGAGATCACATTGGGCCCCACTACAATAACCTCTCTTAGTTTTCGCTATCTCGGAGGCATTTTTCTGTGCTGGCGAATTTTCACTTGGAGAAAAAGTTGTCAAATGCATGTAGTTGAAAGTTGCAAAGTGGTGCAACTTTCGTTCTACAGCTTGTTTGACCAAACAAACTATTCCAAAGCATCCACGTGGGTACGTTTATGCTAGGCATGGTCCTCTCTCGCACCCAAACATGTGGCATCACTCCGAGCTACGTTCAACCAGATCGATCCCTTAAAGGTCTAAAGTGCAAAATGGCTGTGAACTTCAGCATACTATTACTTGGACACTGGGACGCTTAGAAACTTTTTGTCTAAACCTATGGAATCACGTTTGGTCCATCTACAATAACCTCTCTCAGTTTTTGCTATCTCGGAGGTATTTTTCTGTGTTGGCGAATTTTCACTCGGAGAAAAAGTTGTCAAATGCAAGTAGTTGAAAGTTACAAAGTGGTGCAACTTTCATTCTACAACTTGTTTGACCAAACAAATTATTCCAATGCATCCAAGAAGGTATGCTTATGCTAGGAATAGTCCTCTCTCACACCCAAACATGTGGCATCATCCGAGCTACGTTAAATTGGATCAATCCCTTAATCAGACACCGTGATGCTTAGAAAATTCTTGTCTGAACCAATAGGATCGAGTTGGGCCTCTCTATTATAACCTCTCTTGGTTTTCGCTATCTCGAATGCATTTTCCTGTGCTGGTGAATCTTCACTCGGGGAAAAAGTTATCAAATGTATGTAGTTGAAAGTTGCAAAGTGGTGCAAGTTTTGTTTTGCAACTCGTTTGACCAAACGGACTTTTCCAACGTGTCCAGGTGGGTATGTTTACGCTAGGCATGGTCCTCTCTAGGACCCAAACATGCGGAATCGCTCCGAGCTACTTTCAAGCAGATCGATCTCTTAAGGGTCCAAAGCGTAAAATGGCTGCGAACTTTAGCATGCTATTACTTGGACACCGCAACACTTAGAAACTGCTCATCTAAACCAAAAAGATCATGCTGGGCCCCTCTAAAATAACCTCTTTTAGTTTTTGCTATCTTAGAGGTATTTTCCTGTGCTAGCGAATTTTCACTCAGGGAAAAACTTGTTAAATGCAAATAGTTGAAAGTTGCAAAGTGGTGCAACTTTCGTTTTGCAGCTCGTTTGACCAAATGAATTGTTCCAATGCATCTGGGTGGGTATGTTTACGCTAGACACATTCCTCTCGCGCACTCAAACAGGCGGCATTGCTCCGAGCTATGTTCAACCAGATCGATCCCTTAAGGGGTCCAAAGTGAAAAATGACTGCAAACTTTAGCATGCTATTACTCAGATACCTCGACACTTGAAAAATTCTCATCTAAACCTACAAGATCACGTTGGGCCCCTCTATAATAACCTCAGGTAAAAAGTTGTAAAATACAAGTAGTTGAAAGTTGCAAAGTGGTGCAACTTTCGTTTTGCAGCTCGTTTGACCAAAAAAATTATTCCAATACATCTAGGTGGGTACGTATACACTAGACACAGTTCTCTCTCACACCCAAACACGTGGAATCACTTCGAGCTACGTTCAACCGGATCGATCCCTTAAGGGTTTAAAGTGCAAAATGGCTGTAAACTTCAACATACTATTATTCGGACACCGTGATGCTTAGAAACTTCTTGTCTAAACTTATGGGATCACGTTGGGGCCCACTACAATAACCTCTCTCGGTTTTTTCTATCTCGAAGGCATTTTTCTATGCTGGCGAATTTTCATTTGGAGAAAAAATTATCAAATGCATGTAGTTGAAAGTTGCAAAGTGGTGCAACTTTCATTTTGTAGCTCATTTGACCAAACAAACTATTCCAACGCATTTGGGTGGGTACATTTACACTAGGCATGGTCCTCTCTCACACCCAAACACACGACATCGCTCCAAGTTACGTTCAACTAGATCAATCTCTTAAAGGTCCAAAGTGCAAAATGCCTGTGAAATTCAACATGCTATTGATTGGACACCGTGACGATTAGAAAACTCTCGTCTCAACCTACGAGATCATGTTTGGGCCCTCTATAATAACCTCTCTTGGTTTTCGTTATCTCAGAGGGATTTTCCTATGCTGGCAAATTTTCACTCGCGGAAAAAGTTGTCAAATGGAAGTAGTTGAAAGTTGCAAAGTGGTGTAGCTTTTTTTCTGCATCTCGTTTGACCAATTAAACTATTCCAACACATCCAGGTGCGTATGTTTACGTTAGGCATGGTCCTCTTTGACACCCAATCATGCGGCATCGCTCCGAGCTACGTTCAACCGGATCGATCCCTTAAGTGTCCAAAGTGCAAAATGACTGCAAATTTCCGCATGCTATTACTTGGAGACCATGACGCTTAGAAATTTCTCGTCTGAACCTACGGGATCACGTTGGATCCATCTACAATAAGCTCTCTTGGTTTTCGCTATCTTAGAGGCATTTTCGTGTGCTGGCGAATTTTCACTCGGGAAAAAAGTTGTGAAATGCAAGTAGTCGAAAGTTGCAAAGTGGTGCAAGTTTTGTTCTGTAGCTCGTTTGACCAAATGAAATTTTCCAACACGTCCAGGTGGGTACGTTTACACTAGGCACGGTCCTCTCTCGCACCCAAACACATGGCATCGCTCCGAGCTACTTTCAACCAGATCGATCCCTTAAGGGTCCAAAGTGCAAAATGGCTGCGAATTTCATTATGCTATTACTCGAACACCGTGATGCTTATAAAATTCTCTTCTGAACCTACGAGATCATGTTGGGCCCCTCTACAATAACCTCTCTCGGTTTTTGCTATCTCAGAGGCATTTTCTTGTGCTGGCGAATTTTTACTTGGAGAAAAAATTGTCAAATGCAAGTAGTTGAAATTTGCAAAGTGGTGCAACTTTCGTTCTACAGCTCATTTGACCAAATGAACTATTCTAATGCATCCGGATGGGTAGGTTTATGTTATGTACGGTCTTTTTTCGCACCCAGATAGGCGGCATCGCTCCTAGCTACGTTCAATCGGATCGATCCCTTAAAGGTCCAAAGTGCAAAATGGTTGCAAACTTCCTATTAATTAGATACCATGACGCTTAGAAACTTCTCATGTGAACCTATGAGATCATGTTAGTCCCCTCTACAATAACCTCTCTCGGTTTTCACTATCTCAGAAGCATTTTTCTGTGCTGGGGAATTTTCACTCGGGAAAAAAGTTGTCAAATGCAAATAGTTGAAAGTTGCAAAGTGGTGCAAATTTCGTTCTGCAGCTCGTTTGACCAAATGAACTGTTCCAATGCATCCAGGTGGGTACATTTATGCTAGGCACGGTCCTCTCTCAAACCCAAACATGCGGCATTACTCCGAGGTACATTCAACCGGATTGATCCCTTAAGGGTTCAAATCATAAAATGGCTACAAATTTCAGCATGCTATTACTTGGACACCGCGATGCTTAGAAATTTCTCGTCTGAACCTACGAGATCATGTTGGGCCCCTCTACAATAAACTCTCTCTGTTTTCACTATCTCGGAGGCATTTTTTTGTGCTGGCGAATTTTCACTCGGAGAAAAAGTTGTCAAATGCAAGTAGTTGAAAGTTACAAAGTGGTGCACCTTTCGTTCTGCAGCTTGTTGGACCAAATGAAATCTTCCAATGCATCTGGGTGGGTAGGTTTACGCTAAGCATGATCCTTTTTCGCACCAAGATAGGTGACATTGCTCCTAGCTACGTTCAACCGGATCGATCCCGCAAGGGTCCAAAGTGCAAAATGGCTGCAAACTTCCTATTAATCAGACACCGCGATGCTTAGAAACTTCTCATCTGAACCTACAAGATCATATTGGTCCCCTCTACAATAACCCCTCTCGGTTTTTGCTATTTCAGAAGCATTTTCCTGTGCTGGCGAATTTTCACTCAGGGAAAAGTTGTCAAATGCAAATAGTTGAAAGTTGCAAAGTGGTGCAAATTTTATTCTGCAGCTCGTTTGACCAAATGAACTGTTCCAACGCATCCAGGTGGGTACATTTACACTAGGCACGGTCTTCTCTCAAACCCAAACACGCGGCATCGCTCCGAGGTACGTTCAACCAGATTGATCCCTTAAGGGTCCAAATCGTAAAATGGCTACGAACTTTAGCATGTTATTACTCAAACACCGCGGTGCTTAGAAATTTCTCATCTGAACCTACGAGATCACATTGGGCCCCTCTACAATAAAATCTCTCGATTTTTGCTATCTCGGAGGCATTTTCCTGTACTGGCGAATTTTCACTCGGAGAAAAAGTTGTCAAATGCAAGTAGTTGAAAGTTGCAAAGTGATGCAACTTTCGTTTTGCAGCTCGTTTGACCAAACGAACTGTTCCAACATGTCTGGGTGGGTACGTTTATGCTAGGCATGGTCCTCTTTCACAACTAAACATGTGGCATCGCTCCGAGCTATGTTTAATAGGATCGATCCCTTAAGGGTCCAAAGTGCAAAATGGCTGCGAACTTCAGCATACTATTAGCCGGACACCGCGACGCTTAGAAACTTCTCATCTGAACCTATAGGATCAAATTGGGCCCCTCTACAATAATCTCTCTCGGTTTTTGCTATCTCGGAGACATTTTTCTGTGTTGGCGAATTTTCACTTGGGGAAAAAGTTATCAAATGCAAGTAGATGAAAGTTGCAAAGTGGTGCAACTTTCGTTCTGCAGCTCATTTGACCAAATGAACTATTCCAACGCATCCAGGTGGGTATGTTTACACTAGGCACAATCCTCTCTCACACCCAAACAGGTGACATTGCTCCAAGCTACGTTCAACTGGATCGATTCCTTAAAGTTCTAAAGCGCAAAATGGCTGTGAATTTTAGCATGCTCTTACTCGGACACCGTGATGCTTTGAAACTTCTTGTCTAAACCAACAGGATCATGTTGGGCCCCTCTACAATAACCTCTCTCAATTTTTTCTATCTTGGAATTATTTTTTGTGCTGGTGAATTTTGACTTGTGGAAAAAGTTGCAAATGCAAGTAGTTGAAAGTTGTAAAGTGGTGCAACTTTCGTTCTGCAGCTCGTTTGACGAAATGAACTGTTCCAACGCATCCAGGTGGTTATGTTTACGCTAGGAACGATCCTCTCTCACACCCAAACATGCGGGATCACTCTGAGGTACGTTCAACCAGATCGATCCCTTAAGGGTCCAAAGTTTAAAATGGCCGCGAACTTCAGCATGCTATTATTCAAACACCACGACGCTAAGAGAATTCTCATCTAAACCTACGGGATCATGTTGGGCCTGTCTACATTAACCTCTCTTGGTTTTCGCTATCTTGGACACATTTTCTTGTGCTGTTGAATTTTTACTCGGGGAAAAAGTTGTCAAATGCAAGTAGTTGAATGTTGCAAAGTGGTGCAACTTTCGTTTGCAGTTCGTTTGACCAAATGAACTATTCCAATGCGTTCAGGTGGGTATGTTTATGCTAGGCACAGCCCCGTCTCACAACCAAACACATGGCATCACACCGAGTTACGTTCAACTGGATCGATCCCTTAAGGGTCCAAAGTGCAAAATGGCTGCGAACTTCAGCATGCTATTACTCGGACATCGCAACACTTAGAAACTTCTTGTCTTAACCTATGGGATCAAGTTGGGCCCCTCTACGATAAACTCTCTCGATTTTCGCTATTTCGGAGGCATTTTCCTATGTTGGCAAATTTTCACTCGGGGAAAAAGTTTTCAAATGCAAGTAGTTGAAAAATGCAAAGTGGTGACACTTTCGTTCTGCAACTTGTTTGACCAAACGAACTATTCCAACACATCTAGGTAGGTACGTTTATGCTAGGCACGATCCTCTTTCGCATTGAAACACGCGACATCGCTCCGAGCTACGTTAAATTGGGTCGATCCCTTAAGGGTCCAAAATGCAAAATACCCGCGAACTTCAACATGCTATTACTCAGACACTGCAACGCTTGGAAACTTCTCATCTAATCCCTCAGGATCATGTTGGGTTCCTCTACAATAACCTCTGTCGGTTTTCGCTATATCGAAGGCATTTTCCTGTGCTGGCAAATTTTTGTTCGGAGAAAAAGTTGTCAAATGCAAGTATTTGAAAGTTGCAAAGTGACGCAACTTTCGTTCTACAGATCGTTTGACCAAACGAACTGTTCCAATGCATCCAGGTGGGTACATTTACGCTAGAAACAGTCCTCTCTCGCACCCAAACATGCGGCATCGCCCGAACTACGTTCAACCGGATCGATCCATTAAGGGTCTAGAGTGCAAAATGACTATGAACTTCACCATGCTATTACTCTGACACCGTGACACATAGAAACTTCTTGTCTAAAAATACAGGATCATGTTGCTCCCCTCTACAATAAACTCTCTCGCTTTTTGCTATCTCAGAGGCATTTTCATGTGCTGGTGAATTTTCACTCGAGAAAAAAGTTGTCAAATGCAAGTAGTTGAAAGTTGCAAATTGGTGTAACTTTCATTCTGCAGCTCATTTGACCAAAGTAACTATTCCAATGTGTCCGAGTGGGTACATTTACACTAGGCATGGTCCTCTCTCGCACCCAAATAGATGGCATCGCTTTGAGTTACGCTCAACCAGATTGATCTCTTAAGGGTCTAAAGTGCAAAATGACTGCGAACTTCAGTATGCTATTACTCGGATACCGGGATGCTTAGAAACTTCTCGTATAAAATACGGGATCACATTGGGACTCTCTAAAATAACCTCTCTTGGTTTTTGCTATCTCGGAGGCATTTTCCTGTGCTAGCAAATTTCAACTCAGGGAAAACGTTGTCAAATGCAAGTAGTTGAAAGTTGCAAAATGGTGCAACTTTTGTTCTACAGTTCATTTGACTAATGAACTATTCCAATGCATCTGGGTGGGTACGTATATGCTATGCACGGTCTTCTCTCACACCCAAACACGTGGCATCATTTCGAGCTACGTTCAACCGGATCGATCCCTTAAGGGTCCAAAGCCAAAATGGCTGCGAACTTCAGCATGTTATTACTCGGACACCGTGACGCTTAGAAACTTTTCCTCTAAACCTACGAGATCACATTAGGCCCCTCTATAATAATCTCTCTTGGTTTTCACTATCTCGAAGGCATTTTCCTATGCTGGCAAATTTTCACTCAAGGAAAAAGCTGTCAAATGCATGTAGTTGAAAGTTGCAAAGTGGTGCAACTTTCATTCTGCAGCTTGTTTGACCAAATGAACTGTTCCAATGCATCCAGGTGGGTAAGTTTATGCTAGGCATAGTCCTCTCTCACACTCAAACATGCGGCATCACTCCGAGCTACGTTCAGCTGGATTGATCCCTTAAAGGTCCAAAGTGCAAAATGGCTGCGGACTTTAGCATGTTATTACTCGAAGACCATGATGTTTAGAAACTTCACGTCTGAACCAACACGATTATGTTGGGCCCTTCTACAATAATCTCTCTCAATTTTTGCTATATTAGAGACATTCTTTTGTGTTGGCAAATTTTCACTCATGGAAAAAGTTATCAAATGGAAGTAGTTGAAAGCTGCAAAGTGGTGCAACTTTTGTTCTGCAACTCTTTTGACCAACATAACTGATGCAACGCATCTAGGTGGGTATGTTTATGCTAGGCACGGTCCTCTCTCACACCTAAACACACAGAATCACTTCGATCTATGTGAAACCGGATCCATCCCTTAAGGGTCCAAAGTGCAAAATGGTGCAAACTTCAACATAATATTACTTGGATACCGCGATGCTTAGAAAATTCTTGTCTAAATCTATGAGTTCAAGTTGGGCCCCTCTACAATTACCTTTCTCGGTTTTTTCTATCTCGGAGGCATTTTCCTGTGTTGGCGAATTTTCACTCGGGGAAAAAGTTTTAAAAGACAAGTAGTTGAAAGTTGCAAAGTAGTGCAACTTTCGTTCTGCAGTTCGTTGGACCAAACGAACTATTTCAATGCGTCTGGGTGGGTATGTTTACTCTAGGCATATTCCTCTCTCGCACCCAAACACGCGACATCGCTCTGAGTTACGTTCATCCAGATCAATCCCTTAAGGGTCCAAAGTGCAAAATGGCTACGAACTTACACATGCTATTACTCGGACACCGCGAAGCTTAGAAACTTCTCATTTGAACCTATGGGATCATGTTGAGCCCCTCTAAAATAACCTCTCTAGATTTTCTCTATCTCGAAGGCATTTTCCTGTGCTGACAAATTTTCACTTAGGGAAAAAATTGTCAAATGCAAGTAGTTGAAATTTGCAAAGTGGTGAAACTTTCGTTCTGTAGCTCATTTGACTAAATGACCTCTTCCAACTTGTCGGGTGGTTAAGTTTACACTAGGAATGGTCCTCTCTCACACCCAAACACGCGGCATCGCACCGAGCTATGTTCAACTGGATCGATCCCTTAAGGGTCCAAAGTGCAAAATGACTGTGAACTTCAACATACTATTACTTAGACATCGTGATGCTTAGAAACTTATTGTCTAAACCTACGGGATCTTGTTGGGTCCCTCTAAAATAAAATCTCTCAGTTCTCTCTATCTCAGAGGCATTTACTATGCTGACGAATTTTCACTCGGTGAAAAAGTTATCAAATACAAGTAGTTGAAAGTTGCAAAGTGGTGCAACTTTTGTTTTCAAGCTCGTTTGACCAAACGAACTGTTCCAACGTGTCCAGGTGGGTATGTTTACACTAGGCATGGTCTTCTCTCGAACCCAAACACGCGGCATCGCTCCGAGCTACGTTAAACCGGATCCATCTCTTAAGTGTCCGAAGCACAAAATGGCTGCAAACTTCAACATGCTATTACTCGGACACCACGACGCTTAGAAAATTCTCATCTGAAACTACAAAATCACGTTGGCCCCTCTACAATAACCTCTCTCAATTTTTGCTATCTCGGATGTACTTTCCTGTGTTGGCGAATTTTCACTCGGGGAAAAAGTTATCAAATACAAGTAGTTGAAAGTTGCAAAGTGGTGCAAATTTCGTTCTACAGTTCATTTGACCAAATGAACTATTCCAATGCATCCAGGTGGGTACATTTATGCTAGGCATGGTCCTCATTCGCACCCAAACATGCGGCGTCGCTCTGAGCTACGTTCAACCAGATCGATCCCTTAAAGGTCTAAAGTGCAAAATGGCTGAGAACTTCAACATGCTATTACTTGGACACCACGATGCTTAGAAACTTCTCATTTGACTCGACGGGATCATGTTGAACCTCTCTACAACAACCTCTCTTAGTTTTTGCTATCTCAGAGGCATTTTCCTGTGCTGATGAATTTTCACTCGGGGAAAAAGTTGTCAAATGCAAGTAGTTGAAAGTTGCAAAGTGTTGCAATTTTCATTCTACAGCTCGTTTGACTAAATTAACTATTCCAACACGTCTGGATGGGAATGTTTGCACTAGGCATGGTCCTCTCTTGCACCCAAACACGCGTCATTGCTCCGAGCTACGTTCAACTGGATCGATCCCTTAAGGGTCCAAAGTGCAAAATGGCTGCGAACTTCAACATGCTATTACTCGGACACCGCGATACTTAGAAACTTCTCGTCTGAACCTATGAGATCATGTTAGGCCTCTCTACAATAAATTTTCTTGATTTTTGTTATCTTAGACGCATTTTTCCTGTGCTGGCGAATTTTCACTCGGGGAAAAAGTTATCAAATGCAAGTAGTTGAAAGTTGCAAAGTGGTACAACTTTCGTTCTATAGCTCGTTTGACCAAATGAATGGCTCCAACGCATCTGTGTGGGTACGTTTACATTAGGCACGATCCTTTTTCAAACCCAGACATGCGGCATCGCTCCTAGCTATGTTCAACTGGATCGATCCCTTAAGGGTCCAAAGTGCAAAATGGCTGCGAACTTCCTATTACTCGGACACCGCAATGCTTAGAAACTTCTCGTCTGAACTTATGAGATCATGTTGGTCCCCTCTACAATAAACTCTCTCGGTTTTTGCTATCTCAGAGGCATTTTCCTGTGCTAGTGAATTTTCACTCGGGGAAAAAATGTCAAATGCAATTAGTTGAAAGTTGCAAAGTAGTGCAACTTTCATTCTGTTGCTCATTTGACCAAATGAACTATTCCAACGCATCTGAGTGGGTATGTTTATGCTAGGAATTGTTGTCTTTCGCACCCAAACACGTGGCATCGCTCTGAGCTACATTCAACTAGATCGATCCCTTAAAGGTCCAAAGCACAAAATGGATGCGAACTTCAACATGCTATTACTCGGATACCGTGATGCTTAAATTTATTTTGTCTAAACCTAGGGGATCATATTGGGCCCCTCTACAATAACCTCTCTTGATTTTTACTATCTCGGAGGCATTTTCCTATGCTGGTGAATTTTCACTCAGGGAAAAAGTTGTCAAATACAAGTATTTAAAAGTTGCAAAGTGGCGCAACTTTCGTTCTACAACTCGTTTGACCAAATGAATTGTTCCAACTCATCTAGGTGGGTGTGTTTATGCTAGGAACGGTCCTCTCTTGCACCCAAACACGCGGCATCACTCTGAGCTACGTTCAACCGGATCGATCCATTAAAGGTCCAAAGCGCAAAATGACTGTGAACTTCAGCATGCTATTACTTGAACACCGCGATGCTTAGTCTAAAACTATAGGATCATATTGGGCCCCTCTACAATAAAATCTCTCGGTTTTTGCTATCTCAAAGGCATTTTCCTGTGCTGGCAAATTTTCGCTCGGGGAAAAAGCTGTCAAATGCAAGTAGTTGAAAGTTGCAAAGTGGTGCAACCTTCGTTCTGCAATTCGTTTGATAAAATGATCTGTTCCAACGCATCTAGGTGGATACGTTTATGCTAGAAATGGTTCTCTCTCACACCCAAACACGTGGCATCACTCCAAGCTATGTTCAACCAGATTGATCCCTTAAGGGTCCAAATCTTAAAATGGCTGCGAACTTCAACATGCTATTACTCGAACATCGCGATACTTAGAAACTTATCATTTGAACCTACAGGGTCATGTTGGGCTCTTCTATAATAATATCTCTTGGTTTTTGGTATCTCAGAGGAATTTTCCTGTGCTGGCGAATTTTCACTCGGGAAAAAGTTGTCAAATGCAAGTAGTTGAAAGTTGCAAAGTGGTGCAACTTTCGTTCTACAGCTTGTTTGACCAAACGTACTATTCCAACAAATCTGGGTGGGGAAATTTTTGCTAGGAATGGTCGTCTATTGCAACCAAACATGCGACATCGCTCTGAGCTACGTTCAACCGGATTGATCTCTTAAGGGTCCAAAGTGCAAAATGGATGCGAACTTCAGTATGCTATTATTCGGACATTGCGATGCTTAGAAACTTCTTGTCTGAACCAACGAGATCATATTGGGCCTCTCTATAATAACCTCTCTTAGTTTTTTCTATCTCGTAGGCATTTTGCTGTGTTGACGAATTTTCATTCAGGTAAAACGTTGTCAAATGCAAGTAGTTGAAAGTTGCAAAGTGGTGCAACTTTCATTTTGCAGCTTGTTTGACCAAACAAACTATTCCAATGCATCCGGGTGGGTATGTTTATGCTAGGAACGGTCCTCTTGTGTACCCAAACACGTGGCATCACTCCGAGCTACGTTCAACCAGATCGATCCCTGAAGGGTCCAAAGTGCAAAATGGCTGCGAACTTCAACATGCTATTACTTGGACACCGTGATGCTTAGAAACTTCTCATCTGAATCTATGAGATTATGTTGGGCCTCTCTACAATGATTTTTCTCAGTTTTTGCTATCTCAGATGCATTTTTCCTGTGCTGACAAATTTTCACTCGAGAAAAAAGTTGTCAAATGCAAGCAGTTGAAAGTTGCAAAGTGGTACAACTTTCGTTCTACAACTCGTTTGACCAAATGAACTGTTCCAACGTGTCAGGGTGGGTATGTTTACGCTAGGCACTATCCTCTCTTGGACCCAAAAATGCGGCATCGCTTCGAGCTACATTCAACCATGTTGATCCCTTAAGGGTCCAAAGCGAAAATGGCTGCGAAGTTCAACATACTATTACTCGGACACTGCCATGCTTAGAAATTTCTCGTCTGAACCTATTGGATCATGTTGGGCCCCTCTACAATAAAATCTCTCTATTTTCGCTATCTAGGAGGCATTTTCCTGTGCTGGCGAATTTTCACTCGGGTAAAAAGTTGTCAAATGCAAGTAGTTGAAAGTTGCAAAGTGGTGCAACTTTCATTCTGCTATTTGTTTGACCAAACAAACTGTTTTGATGCCTCTGGGTGGGTACGTTTATGCTAGGAACAATCCTCTCTCACACCCAAACACGCGGCATCACTTCAAGCTACATTCAACCAGATCGATCCCTTAAGGGTCCAAAGCATAAAATGACTGCGAACTTCAGCACGCGATTACTCAGACACCGCGATGCTTAGAAAATTCTCGTTTGAACCTACGAGATCATGTTGGGACCCTCTATAATAACCTCTCTTAGTTTTCACTATCTCAGACGTATTTTCCTATGCTGGTGAATTTTCACTCAGGGAAAAAATTGTCAAATGCAAGTAGTTGAAAGTTGCAACGTGGTGTAACTTTCGTTCTGCTGCTCGTTTGACCAAATGAATTGTTCCAACTAGTCCAGGTGGGTACTTTTACGCTAGACACGGTCCTCTCTCACACCCAAATACTCGGTATCGCTCTGAGCTACGTTCAACCAGATCGATTCCTTAAGGTTCCAAAGCACAAAATGGCTGTAAACTTCAACATGCTATTACTCGGACACCGTGATGCTTAGAAACTTCTTGTCTAAACCTATGGGATCATGTTGGGCCCCTCTACAATAACCTCTCTTAGTTTTGTCTATTTCAAAAGAATTTTTTTGTGCTGGCGAATTTTCAATCGGGGAAAAAGTTGTTAAATGCAAGTAGTTGAAAGTTGCAAAGTGGTGCAACTTTTGTTTTGCAGCTCGTTTGACCAAACGAACTATTCCAACGCATCCGGATGGGTACGTTTACACTAGGCATGGTCCTTTCTCGCACCCAAACACGCGTCATCACTTCGAGCTATGTTCAACTAGATTGATCCCTTAAGGGTCCAAATTGCAAAATGGCTATGAAGTTTAGCATGCTATTACTCGGACACGTGACGCTTAGAAACTTCTCGTCTAATCGGAAAAGACTAAAAAATTAGCAAAAAATATATTTAAAACTTGCAAGAAAATGCGAATAAAATCGTGCTGATTTTCATGTGAAAAAAACAATGAGACCATAGCTTGTTGCTTTCTATTATGCTTTGATAGATTTTTTCCAAGCATCCATAGCTTGTTCGAAAGCACCTGTTTTACGCTTTTAGCCATAGAAGCAAGGCAGTGAACTGTTTGATGAAATGCTCTAGTAGATATGTATGAAAAATGTGTTACCATAGACAAGGCAACAAACTGTTTGAAAAGATGCCTCAAAGAAATGTGTTCTCATGGTGATGGAATGTCATGACAGGCCATCACCATAGACATTCATCATGACATTCCATCACCATGAGACCACATTTATTTGAGGCATATTTTCAAACAATTCACTGCCTTGTCTATGGCTTGTCATAGCATTCCATCACCATGAGACCACTTTTCTTTGAGGCATTTTAAAAAAAAGTTCAATGGCTTGTCTATGCTATTGCTTACTATTATGCTTTGATAGATTTTTTCCAAGCATCCATAACTTGTTTGAAAGCATCTGTTTTAGGCTTTTAGCCATAGCAAGAAGGCAATGAACTATTTGATAAAATGCTTTGGTAGAAATATATGAAAAATGTTGTAGCATAGACAAGGGCATGAACTATTTGAAAAAATGCCTCAAAGAAATGTGGTCTCATGGAATGCCATGACAAGCTAAAGCAATTGGTAGCTGCTCCTAGTTATTAGTTATGCAATGTGAAGTAACTGCATAACTGCTTAGGTTGACTTTGTAAAAAGCTATATTGTAAATGAAATTTTGTCATCTATCAACATCTAGTTATTTGTTAAACTCTTTATTTTATTTTCTCTCTATATCTCTATGCTATGGAAATGCCTTTTGATTTCAAAAAAGATAGTTTTTATCTCTTGTTATACAATTTTTTACGTTCTTTTATCTCTTGTTATAAAAAGGAGCAGATATACAATGTTAAAGAAGAGTGAAAGCATGGTGTAGGAGCACCCAGATCATGTAATGCCTTCAAAAGGCTAATTTGTCCAATTTGTATGTTCAAGCCAAAATAATGTGTCAAGGCCTTGTAATGGCTAATTTTAATGTAATCAAGTCATAAAATAAGTCACTAGGAGGTGAAAATATTAAAAATGCAAATAATACAGTGTTGTTAAAAAGTAATCATGATGTAATTATGTAGCAAGAGAGAGCATAAATCAAGGAATATTAAGAGTTAAAAAGGTAGTTGCACTGATGAGAAGCTAGAAAAGGTAGTTGCTAAGAGGGAAAAAGTTATAAAAGGCATTGTAAGGCGTGCAAAAAGGGGGCTGGTATTCTTTTAACCATATTTTGAATGAAAACTCTTGTTTTTTCTGTTAGCAACACTCTCTCCTTTATTTCCATCTGTGTATTGATAGTCAAGAATTCAAAGAGACAGATTTTTGGTGTGATATATGTTAGGAAGAAGTTAAATTCCTTTTCAAAGAATTTGGAGGTCAGTTCTTAAGAAACAAAAGTAGAAAAGACAATTTCCTGCGTCTCGAGTAGAGTTCTTCTTACAGAGGTTTTGGGAGTCTAATAGAGCATTTCATCACTACTCCACCAATGTAGGCCAAGTAGATTGGTGGAGTAGGTTAATGTTAGGGTGTTTTGAATGATTTTTATGATTGTAGGTATAGGGGAATGCAAGAATGCTCAGATGAAGTTGCTATTACACACAAAAATTGAAGGTTTCCACACAAAATTTGATGCTATAGTCATGCATAATGAAGAAATAGTTTTCCATGGCTTGAGAAGGGTATAGATGATGTTCGTAGGTGTATTTAAAGGTTTTGGAAGATATGGCACGTTGGTAGAAGATGTGGAAGGTGATATTCCAAAAAACCCTCATTATTTTGCTTGTAAAGCCTATATTCAAGGGTTTTGATATTTAAATGTTTTAGTGGATCTAATAACTCTTAAAAATGATGGAATTCTGAATTTGGAGGTATGAAATAAGACTATTTAAGGTTGGTTAGTGATTTGGAGATGATTTGTTGGTAGTCACCTTGCAAATTTGGCCTAATTTGTGGCTGGGAGTAGCGTATCAGACCAGTTTTCTGAAGTTTCTCTCAAAATAAGTGGAAATGTTTTTGTGATATGTCTAATACTTTGTAATGGGTCTCCAAAACTATATCAAGCTTGTGTTGATGCAAAGATGGTAGAGTTGTATCACCCGATTTAGGGCTTTGCTAACCTATAAGGAAATTGATGAAATAAGTGTTAAAACAGAGGCCAGTGGTATTTGCGATTAGATTTCTAATGTAACTACTTAAATAATGTTTTCAAAGGTATTTCAATGATTTGGGAAAATGTTAAAGGTTAAGGTTGTTGATTTGATGTTTAGACTAGTGTGGAATCTTGATGAAGAATGGTGTTATGACTGTGAAAATCAGTAAATCTGATAACTCAGAGTTATGTGAATATGTTATTGGTTTGTTTCTATTAGAAGCATGATAATTATGAGGCTCTTGTAAGTCTGATAATAGTTTGAAGGTAAGAATGTATGTTTATTAGCCTTGGGGAGTGTGAGTTGTATCAAGGAGGTTTTGGAGAATATTGAAGTATTGGTTGGTTCAATGCCTTTGATCAAGTTTTTTTTGTTAAGATCAGTTAATTAAATGCTGATAATGGTCTACAATATGATTTTGGTGATTTGGGAAACTGACATGTTGTCTTGGAGTGTTATAGAACTGAAGAAATCAAGTGAATTTGAAGAGAAATTGATGAAAACTTTAGTAAACAAGTTGTTTGTTTAATTTGATCTTCTCCTGATTTTGTTTGGGATTGAAATCCCTTGAAAAAATGATGGTGTTGAGGAGTTTTATAAATTGATATTAAATTGTAAAATTTAAGACAAAGGGAGATGGATATTAAGTCTTATACTGAGGAGTTTTATAAATTGAGTTTAAGATCTGGTTATCATGAGAATGAAGATGAAAATATTGCTAGATATATTGGTGGTTTAAGGTTAAACATACAAGATGGATTGGTTTTGGATAATCCTAGAACTGTAGAGGATTGTTATTAAATGGAAATTAGGGTGGAGGAGAAAATGAAGAGAAGTCAAGTCAAAGTAGCAAGAGGAAGAGGAAACACTTCTAGAGGAAGAGGATTAAATCCTAATTTCAAGGCAAACAATGAGACTCAAGGAGATGACAAGAAGGACCAAGATCAATCTGATTCCAAAGGTGGATGGAGAGGTTCAAGGGGTAGATTTAGTGGAGGAAGAGGCTCCTACCAGTTCTTAGGAATATGCTACACTTGTAACCAGCTTGGACATCCAACCTTCAAGTGCCCTGAAAATCAAGGCTCAAGTTCCTATGGTGGATAGAGGAGAAATCAACTAGTGCATGAGGATGAAGAAATTGTGACCTCACCTGTGGTGAACCTTACATCTGAAGTTGGAGAGAGTTTGATGATTAGGAGAAAATTTCTCAAGGCAACAATCTTTGATGATTAGGAGAACATTGCTCAAGGCACCAATCGACTAATCTATTCCATACCTCTCTCAATGGATCAGAACTGGCTATTGCTGCAACAACTCCATGGTCCATCGTGCCACCAACATCAATAGGGCTATGTCTTATCAACATCTGTAAATGAAACAATATCTCAGGTATCATGTTGATATAGGAGAACATACTGTGACACGATCAAGGAATACTTGAATGCAATTTTTGTGTTTCTCATCAGTTTTTTAGATTTGTATGTATGCAAAAATTACAAAAACTAGCTAACATAGATTTACAACACCATTAATGAATAAAGGCTACCTCAGTGTATGTTGTTTGAGGATATGAATCGCGAGGTGTGGAGGAAGAAGGTGCATTGGGAAACTGTTTGAAATCCGAAGCATGTTATGAGGCAAACATTCAAATATAACATTCAATTGTTCAAATGCAATAATAATATGTTTAATAATAGTTGCATACCTGTGGACTCATCATCGAGAATGTATAAGGGTCTGTAGGAATAGAGCATCCCTCATGAAAAATGCAACCCTGAAATTTCACCATATCAAAATTCTACTAATTTAGTTATTCTTAAATTTCAAAATATATTTTAATAAACAACATTAAAATAACTTGCTAAATTTTACCTGAGTGTCAATGCCGAATGTATCATTCAAAATATCATCTGTGAAATCCATCGCCTCTACACTAATGTAGGCTGTGTAGTAGCATCACGAGGACCTTGATAATCGTACGTGCAAACAACACCACAAGCACCACAATGGTGGGGTGGAGCTCGGGGCCTACACGTCTAATCCACACCAGGCTCTACTAGAGGACTCGCACACTGTAAAATGGTTTGGGTGAGTGACCCAATCGACTTCATCGTGTCCACCTCTATACTGTCCTTAACAATGGAAGGAACAATGACATACTCCACCATGGGTCTACCCAAGGCTCTCGGTGCCAACTATGGATTACGTCGTGCAATAGATCTATTGTGTGTGGAGCCCCCATCTCTACCCTGAAAGTCTAAGATGTCAAAATAGTTTGGAATTTTATTAAGGACAAACTCGCAATAGAGTTTCCTAAAAAAGTATTGCAGCACCTCATGGTTATTGCATGGAGGTTGGTCAAATACCATCCACCATCGCTCCCAATTTTTTTGTTTAATTAAATCATGGTGGCACCAATGGATGGGGAACCTCCTGCATGCATGGGACAAAGGTTCATTGGTTTTTGGGTCTTTAAATAGGGTACACAACTCGGCTTTGCTAATTTTTAGTTTTTTGATATCTGCATTTGACAAACCATTAGCATAAAATTGCCTCATCTCATCTCTCTTAGTTGACCAAAAATTCATTTGCTCACTCATTTCTCCTACATGAGTTAAAATTGATTTCAATGATTCAACAATCCCTCTTCTATAAGGGTGGGTTTCAGCATGCTCGGTTAATCTTGCAATAAATTGTTGAAGGTCTCTTTTATTGTTTTCAATTTGATTTTGAATATTTTCTTGTGTTCCTTGAGGATGCCTATGAATTGATGGAGGGGTTTCAGGCTGTTCTTTTATACGAGGCTCTTCATGAGGGGGTGATTGTGCATTCTCAATGTTTAGAGGTGGAGATTCATTCCTTGAGAATTATAACAAAGTTTTATTATAAAAATCTATTTAACGTTGCATTCCAAATAAAATTCAAAATAAATAGAATAGAAATACACACCTCTTTGCAATCTTTGACCTCTCCAACGTGTTGGCAGAATCCTCGTCAAAAATGGCAAGCTAAGGATGCAAAGAATGAAAGAGATTTGGTGAGCGCGAGTTGCAGACCTCAATTCCTCGTCCTCAAGCTGTGGGTTGAACAAAAAATGAGGGTTCCAAACCCGTTTTTTGTTTTTATGTGTAGAAACACATTTGGCGCATGCCAATTTTTTTTTTTTTTTCATTTGCCATGCACCAAAGGCCTTGTTTCAGATTTTTTTTTTATTATCATTTTTTCAATTTGGCACCTAATTTGTGTCACATATTGGTGCTCTTACCCATATGGATGTATGGATGGTTAAACTAACAGATCTATATGATAATGATGATGAAAATGAGATGTTTGTAGATGCTTAGAATAAAAAATCTATATTATTTTAAACAACTTAAATGATGATGCAATGCATGTGAGATGGATGAGACAAATGATGTTGTCCTATGATGATATGACATGATTATGTAGGATGAGAGTGTGGATGTTTTATGAAAGAAGGATGGATGCATTGATGAAATTATACTATGTTAGCATGAAAGAGGATAGAAGAATGAGGGGGATCAACCTTTGAATCCAAGAAGATGTAGAAGTCCAACAAGTCTATGAGTTGTTGAGACTTTATTAGATATGATGATGAATGATGATGATGTATTACTTATCCAAGGATGAGAGAGATAAAGAGCATAACTTTTCTTATGTTTGATAACAAAGATAGGTATGATGCATCAAGGTATAAAGAACAAGGATGGTGTTGCACCTAGTGTGATGGACTTTGACTTGACAATCAGATAGGAGTACTCTTGTTCACACCTGACATACAAAACCTTATATTCAAAATGCAGTTCAGATATTCTAAACATCTTGGACCAAAACATAGAAAAGTATATCTTCCCATGTGGTAAACAAGACATTAAAAAACCTTCCCTACAAACCACACAAAGCACGCATGACCAATTTATATTACAAGAACATCCAAAAAGCACAATAGATAAAAAGATAATGATCGTTGCCCCATTCCTTTCTCTCTAAACCATTTTTATTAGGAATCATTGAGAGGTCATTGGAATGAGCGTAAGTTAAGATAAGTCAAAAAGAGAAAGATAAAGTAAACAAAAAATCTAATGTTATTCATATTGCTAGCCAAGACTAAACTACGGTGATGCTTGATGTTGATGTCCATTGTAGGAATGATGCATCCTAGGACATGTTGTGATCAGGTGATGATGAAATTTCATTGGATGATAAGCTATTGATACCAAGAGTTGACTAACTTATTTACTTATTGACCTAGACTTGAGACTTTGACGATTGAGCCTTTTACTTTAAAACTTGCTAGACTTGCTTCTGATTATTTTACAAAAGGGTGAAGGTGATGATGATTTATTATGAGTGATGATTATTGTGGGTGAAAGTGAGATGAGATGGATGCACCATTTTGGGTTTTTTCAAATATTCAGATGTTTTTGGTGTTTTGAAATGTTTTGAGGTTGTTTTTGGGATTTTGAGATTTTTTTACAAATGTTTTGATTTCCAAATTTTCTAATTTTTTGGGTTTTTTGAGATTTATGAATGTTTTTTGGATTTTTTTTGTGTTTTTTGAATGTTTTTTGGATTTTGTGTCTTAGGGGCCGATCAAGGATTAGCCTTGCCTAGGTTTAAGCTCAGAGACAACGTAGTTCAAATTTCATGTTTTTGACTTTTTTTGACTTTTTGACCTGTTTTGGGATTTTGATATATTTTGAATGTTTTTGGATTTTTGCATGATTTTGACGATTTTGATATGGATATGATATCAATGATTTGTTTGGGATTTTGTTGAAAACCAAGCTAGGTTTGATTGATCAGATTGATGGATTGATGATGATAACATTGTTGAGGATACACAACAATGCAAGGATAGTGTTAAGCAACACGAGGATTGGGGAGGATATCCCGAGATGATGATGGATTTATTGGATTTGATTGATCAAGATTTTGAAGCTTGATTTGGAACAAAATTTGTTTTGAGTGAATTGACGTGATCTTGAGGCATACATTAGATGCAACTGATATTGATTTTTTGGATTGATGTTCGATGAAAGATAAAACTTGATAAAGAACATATAATTTTGTCAAAATATGCCATAGGTTAGTGATTTGGTTTTTTTTCTCACAAGTGCTTGACCAATTTGATTTTACGTTTTCCAACGTTCATATCACCACATAAGTTGGAGGATATAGATCAAGATTTATTCCCAAAGCAAGATGTAAATATCTATCCCCAATGTCTAGCAATGTATGGAAGACCATGGGTGGATTCTTGGATACATGGATGGATGGATGGATATGGTAAGCATGCAAAGGATGCCAAGGATTATCTTGTGATAAGATAAGGTGTTCGCACAAAGGATGCTTCATTTGGATAATTCTTCAAGGCTGAGATAATGTTGGGTAGGATAGGACCAATGAAAATGGCCCATGTTAAGATTTTGACCATAAGCAAGTGTAAAGTCTGCACCAAACTTTATCAAGATCAAGATAAGGTAGATAGATGTCAATGGGTTGGATGGATGGATTTATTATAGATAAGATGGAGGGAATGTTGGCTTTATTATGGATGTGATATGATGCTTTCACCTGAAGTGGCACATGTAGATGTTCGATTCTACACATGAAACCTTTTTTCCAAGTTTTCATCATGGTACTTGCCCAAAGCACCATTGAAGTGGTTTTCACTAGAGGACAATTTTTCTCTTTACTGTTTTTCAATCCTTTTTCTTATTTTTTTTTGGATTTTTATATTTTTTTGATTTTTTGCTGAAATATTTAAAGCTCATGTTGAACCACCTAGTGTTGTCTATGTAGATTTTTCTATCATAATTGTTGATCGATATACTGCTTGAAGAAGTTTCTTTTCCAAGATACATGCACTTGAATGAAAATTTTGAGAATTTTTGTCTACTTTGCTAATACTAGAGTTAACTCTGTCTTTATGCGCACATCACGATAGAGTGCCTTCTGAATCCTTATGATGAAGGGTCATTACCAACACATGGTCAATGTGAGAATTGGATATCATGCATGGAGGAGTGGATGGTGTTGTGTGTTTAGGAATAGGAGATGAATTGGTTGATAGCTTGGAACCTTTGACTCTCCAAACTTGGGAAGATGAGAAATGATGAGTGGATATCGAAGTGTTCATGGAATTAGGACCAACTATTTGATATACTTTTTACATCACATGGGAAGCCTAGTTTTTCCTTTGTAGACATCTTTGATGGATACTTTTCCCTTTCTTATCCCCATAGTTTCTTTGACTAATGGAGTTTGATAGGGATAATCTATCTTTGTACTCTTTGGTATCCACTTGTATTTGATTTGTCCATTATGATTCTCCACTTATTTTTCCTTGATAAGATTCTTCATTCTTTGATTCAAACATTTCTTTTGATGTTGGTCCCAATTTGTAGATGGGGTGATGGGTAGATGAAGATTCATGATGTGGCTTGTTGTAGTATTGGCATTGGTTTCATCCTAAATATTCTTCATGCTCCCTATGTTGAAATTTTCTTGAGATGAAGTTTCCCCCAATATGGTGGAAGTAGTACCTTCATGCTTTGATTCTGCCTATTTCGAGAGTTCCTATTTAGCAAGAATTCTTTGATAAATGACTACTGCAGATGATATTATTTCAATTTGCTGCTTTGCTGACTCCAAAATCTCATGTTTGGTCTAACTTGTTTCTTTGAGTGCATAATGTTTTTTATCTTCATACATGATGTCCTCAATCTGAATTTGAGATACATCTGATCCCGATGTTGACAACTCAGTTTGACTGTAGGAATCAATAACCTGCCCCTTTTGTGTAATTATGTTAGGAGTAAAGGAATCATGTTATGAATGAAGATCATCTACGTGTCCATCCAAATAAATCATCTCATGGGTAGATTGCAAAGTATGTGCTATATGGATATGATCCTTATTTGTGACATCTTGTATAGATAAGAGAGTGCCCATTACCTCATTGTAGGTTCTTGGAGATATGAATTCTTTATCTTGATTAATTTTAGAATTGATTTTGACATGCTTTGGATCATGTTCTTGACATGGGGTAGTTTCAAAGGATGGAATACTTATAAAAGGTTCTTGGATATCTTCATTAGGCATGGGAAGTGGCTCAATATCCTCTTGATCTTTGAGTGGACTTGGATCAAATGTTGAGTTGAGGATTTCTTCAATATCTACAACCATGAGGTCGAAGGATGTCAATATGTCTTGGAAAGGACCATTTCTAGACTTTGGTGACAAATGTCGATCATGATTTGGGGTAAAATATTGAGATATTTCCTCTAACTCATTAGTTGATGTAGAGACACTTTCAACATGATCATTGGTGGAAGGATCACCAATTATAGGATCAAATAATGTTAACACTGCTTTGAATAGATTATTGTTGGATATTGTTTAGGGGAATTTATCATGATCAAAAAGTGACTCTTGATGTATGTTGATTTGATCTTTGGGTGAGGTGGAAACATGTTCAAGGTGCTTATTGATGGGTATATTTTGATCATCATTTTGAAAAATTGTGGTGGATAGATTTTCAATGTTTTCAACCATAGGATCAAATGATGTTAATTTTTCTTGAATTGGATCATTGTTGGGTATTGTTGTTGGATTTTGATCATGATTGAAAAGTGGCTCTTGGTGTATGTTGATTTGATCGTTGGATGAGGTAGAAAAATCTCCAAGGTGCTTATTGATGGGTAGATTTTGATCATCATTTTGAGAAATTATGGTGGAGAGATTGTCAATTTTTTTAACCATAGGATCAAATGATGTTAACATTTCTTGAATTTGATCATTGTTGGGTATTGTTGTTGGATTTTGATCATGATTGAAAAGTGGCTCTTGGTGTATGTTCATTTGATCATTGGATAAGGTGGAAATATCTTTAAGGTGTTCATTAATGGATTGATCTCGATCACCATTTTCAACAATTGTGGAGGAGATATTTTCACTGTTATCGCTAATGGTTGAATCTTGATCATTGTCTCCAATAGTTATTACTTTTTGATCAATAAGGTCTTGGATGAGATTTTTATGTTGAATACAATTTGATGTTGTGTGTCCCTTTATTTTTTGAAAATCACAAAGGTGCTTTTCCTTATACCCTGGTGGTTTCACCATGGGCTCTTGATAATTCACATAAACGGGGATTTTAATGAGATTTTTTTGTATCAACCATTGCATGACCGATTCGATTGGTTCCCCAAGTGGTGTGTATTTTGTTTGTTACCTTGTGAGATTTGTACTTTAAATTGACCTTGTGGCGATTGATTTTGGAGATGTAGTGATTGATCTTTGAGATGTGGTGATTGATCTTCGAGATGTGGTTATTGAGTTTGTTGTTGATGTTTTTGATCTTGATATCCAACTTCTTGACATTGGAGATATTTTTCTTGATGTGGTTGTGGAGACAAATCAATGCTTTGATGACATGGTTCAACCAATGGAAGAGTGTATTGATTTTGGGGTGGAGATGTCTCTTGGTGATATGAATCAATGAGTTTTTTGAGTGTAGCAATTTTTTTTCACAAGATTTGACCTTAACATTATTGATATGGTTGACTTGGTTGTTGAGAAAGAAAATTTGGAATGCATCCTTGTGGTGTTTTCCAAGGATCATAGACAAGTTGATTTTGGATAATGTTATGATTTGGTGTGATGTTTAGATTTGGCATTATAGGTTGACTTTGAACATTGTTGTGGTTGGGAATCATATTGACTTGATTTAGGTAACTTTGATTTTGAATGGTGTTACCTTGAATTGGATCAATACCTGGATTCATTAACATGTTTCTTGGACTTTGAACAACATTAGTTTGGTTTGCTAACATATCTATCCCAAATTTCACCAAGTGTGAATTCAAAATGCTCATGTTTTGTAAGATAGGATTTGGTATAGTCACATTTGGCATGTATGGATTAGGTGGGATAATGTTGTTTGGAAGAAGACTCATGCATTGAATTTTTTGTTTGATAGAGTTGTAAGTTTTCACTTTGATTTAAATCTACCATAGGAAAAGGTGTTCCAAAATTTAGATTGGGAAATTTCACATTTGTTGTATCATTGAGATTTATAGGAGATAATGATCCCATGTGTGGATTGTATAAATGCGACTTTTGGCAATCAATTGGTATTGTAAGGCCTTGATAGTTTGGTTGAATTGAATCAGTCATGATGTATGAATCAACTTTATACTCCATGTTCCTCTTGTGTTTTGACCTTGTTGCAAAAGTGAGCCTCTAAGGTGTTTAGGACCAATGATGGGATGAAAGATGAAAGGGTTGGTGTTTGAACTTTTAGAAACTTTGGATCAATGCTAGACTTTAGGATTTGATTTTGATTTATTTTGATTTAGATGATGAACTTCTAAACCCTAAGATGTTTGATGTGACCTTAGGATGAACATGTTCAAAGAGGTGATAATTTAACAAGTGTGTGAGGAAGGATTCATCCACACACACCTAACTAAATGGATTATTTTGATTTGATTTAATGATGTACCCGAGTCTAGATAATGATGTTTCCAAAGCTCTAAAGTTGTTTGTGGAATGGATATGATCAATTTTTTGAATGGATGAAGTGTTTGATTCGTTTCTAGATGAACCTAAGAGGAATTTATTTACTAGACCAAGATATTGAATAACATGCTTTTCCCTAAGAGTATTTCAAACCAAAAGACCAATGTTTACATGGAAAACCATATGACCAAAAGATATGAAGCATTATGTGGGGTTCAATTGACTTCAGCCTGATTAATGAATTATTTTTACCATAAAACTCTCTTGATTACCTCTTCAAACTAAATGCCTAATGTCCCAATTTCTTCTTATCCCACAAAGTCCATTATGTGGAGAATCAAGGAAATTAAGGAAAAAGTTTCCTAATGTTGACTTTAGTGAAAATAAATGATGATTAAATCCAAATACTTAGAAACCTCTAAGGATGAAATCCCTAGGGCAAGCAAGAGCACTTGGATTTTTCAAAGGTATTTGTCTCTACCAAAGGGTTTGAATTTTTAAAGAATTCGTGAATGTTTTATTTTAAGTGTTTTGGATACAAGAAAAGTGTTTTGATTCCAAGAATATGCACAATCCTAGGATGAAGAGATAATATTTGTTGGGTTCCCACTTGGATGAATCTAGCTACGCTTACTCTTAGTGAACGATTAGATGCTTGACCACACAGATTCCCCCTCACAGTGCACTCGCTTCTCAAGTCAGCCAAGCATTAGTACCCATGAATCTCCCATGGCATAATTCTCATCTCTACTAAAATCCGTAAGAATGTGGGTTGGCTTTAGAATGACCGTTCTTGCACCAACAAATAGTTAAGGAT
The DNA here is from genome assembly GCA_007115665.2 of Sequoiadendron giganteum. NCBI lineage: Eukaryota > Viridiplantae > Streptophyta > Pinopsida > Cupressales > Cupressaceae > Sequoiadendron > Sequoiadendron giganteum. Next base: position 812,081,826 of record CM021101.1, on the reverse strand, counting down.
TTTGGTCTTTCTAAACAAGGGGTTTTAATGTGGTAATTTCATTCATGGGGGACCATCCATGTGCCAAGAGACCATTGCTGCCCTTCTTGTCAGAATGATCCTCATGATACTCAAACTTTCATTGAGTACCCACACTTGTATACCAGTTGGAAGTCGCATGACTTTAGCATGTTACCGGTTGGGTCGTTCCCTGGGGTGATTAATTTTTTCCAATAGGTAGGCCCTCTATGGATAAACAAAAGCAAGCAAGTACATATGTAGTTCATTCGATATTTGTTGAGAAACAAAGAGAGAACACTTGTGATGTACTCCACTCACACTCACAAGCTTTGTTAAATTTTAAACCCAAACTGGTAGTGTGTAGCTAATTTTTTAGGCAATCAATATCACTAGGATTCTTTTGATTCTCAAGATCCCCATGAAGTGCGAGAGAAGTGCATATGCATTCAAATAACATGAATTGGGAAAAATATTACAAGACAATGAAAACACAAGTTCGTTTTAAGCACCAAAATCAAATGTGAAGTTGTTTGTTCAAATTTAACCCCAAGATCAAAATCTAGTATGTTTCTAAGTTCAATTAACCAATTTGAAAAAAATCAAATCAATGGTTAATTTTAACCCCAAATTGATCTAGTTGTCTTAAAAAGGAAAAAAAAAAATAGAAAATGGATGCTCTAGATTATTATAATTAGCACTTAAAAATGCTTTATTTAAGTTCAAGTTCAATGCCCGATTTTATTCAACTCAAAGCTATCTAGCTTTATCCATCTTGATGAGAAGTAGATAAAGTTTATACTTAAGCATAAATAATTGATTAGTAGGCTCCACCTTAGCAATCTGCACCCAACAAATTTAAGCTAGAAACAAAACCAATCATAAATCAACACTTTATTTAAATAGAAAATGATTTTCCCCTTTTTCAGATGTAAAAAAGAGCAGCCAAGTTGTATCATTTAAAATCCCCAACACATCTAGATGAATGATAACATTTTGATTCTTAGCCTGCAAAAAGCCAATAAAGATTTTACTTTCAGTGAACAAAGATACAATAAAGCATGAATTAACAAATACACAACATTTAATAATTGCTCCAAATTTACACAAAGAAAATATATAGCTCCAGATTTTGAAAACCAATGAAGAGGACTTCAATGCACACAGGAGGAAACTACCAAATGTTGAAGTTGCATGGACTCAGTTGGGCATGTATGCAAAAGAGGAGAAGTAAATAACATGCATAGGATGAAGTGCAAGATGTGTATTTACTCCTCTCCCACTTGCTTGTCACATAACAACATCTTCGCAGAGACAAACATATATATTTATAAAACAAATAAAGAGAATTTAATCTATTGTTCCAATCGAGATCCCATCAATCCACTGTTGGAGAAAAAAATTCACATCTTAAGAACATACCGAATCATAACCACCTGGTCAAATTCATGAGATATATATTCAAAGAACTTGAGTGAATGATGTGTCTTTACTGCCACAATTTTTTTCACTTATTAGGCACCCTTAAACTGCGTGTTATGCTTGGTTGTTCGCATTGTAATACAAAAGTTTTCTAAATGAAGTACAAAGATAAAAGAACTTGATGGTTGGGGAACTCTATAATTAAGCATACTAAAGCAAGCGTATCAAGATGGACACAAAGCCCAAAAAAAAGGAAAAATCGATGTGGATGGATCTTTTGGATTTTAAGTAGATTCATTACAGGTATGAAAACATGAACAATCCATGGATTTTGATTGGATGATCACATTTTCCACATCTTCATGCATTATCCTATTCCTTCTTGTGCCCTTCCATAACAAGGAATCTTTGACTACCAGGTATTTAAGAGTCAAAAAGAGAGTCCAAAAAGTACTACAAAAGCTATGATTGTGGATGGCATAATGTGCCAAAATCCCCTAGAACTAGCAATTGTCAGCTGGGTGAAGGAGAAAAAGACACTGCAGATGCAACTCACCTCCAGTCTCTACAAACTCAATTATGCTAAGAGCGCTACTAGGTCGCTCATTATTCTGTAGGGATGAAAAAAATGTATGATTTTAAGATCGATCGAATTAGGTAAATGGAAACAAAATTGTAAACATATTGACTATGAGTATCATTCCATTGTTTCTATCTAGAAGTGATGTTGCATTAGTTTATGTGGATAGCTTAAAATGACAGACCTGAGAGAGGAAGGTACCTAAGATTTGACAAGTAGAGTAAATTCATAATAAAGTATTACTCGATCTCTATTTGGTTTGGAAGGCTCGATCCCATATGGACAACCATGACAATAAAATATCAACGGGGATGCATTGGTATGAAGGCACTAAATGGTGATATCCACAATAAAATAATCTTTGAGCATATGCGTAGCAGCGATTTAATGTGGATATAGGAAATCTCAGCTACTTTCCTGAGTCAACACACTTATCTAATATAATGACGAATGAATGCACCAAGTTAATGAAACCTAGGAATATAATGCATAAGACATGGAATGTGTTCAACAGAATGCCTTAGTAAAACATGGTATCCTAATAGGAAATGGTTATATACTATGCACATAAGATGGATCAGTTGGGGGAGGATTTGGAGGCTTTCAAGCAAATGAAATTCATCTAGCATAAAATCTAGATTTCACAACCTATGATAGCATCTTCCATGCGTAAGATAGAATGGGAGCTATGAAAAAAAGTTTGAACATCCATTAAAGGCTGCTATTACAAATACAGTTGGCAGATGTAAAGTATAAATGTGCCCCATGTGAACTGTATGTTAGTGTGCCACGACGAAATGAAGAAGTACGCAGAAAATGGATGGTATTAAATGGGCTGTAAGCCATTCAAGGATTTGATCCTAATATCTTATAATGATCACTAAGACAAAATGAAATATATCATCATCATTTCAAATCCCCATCCAAATAGATCACTAATCATAAAATCCAATGCATAATGAGTGAAGAAACTAACAGTGAGGAGATCGATTGGCCAAATAAATCAATCCAAAGCTAAATAGATCCTCACTTATATATTATCATAACTCTTCTCAACAGTAGAGGCCAAAGAAAAGGCATAAATAAGTCGAAGATAACACATTACCACATGTACATTAGTCAAAATATAAGGCATTACCATTGTCAAAAACATCCTTCGAAACATATTACAGGTAAAAGAATATTACCTTAGATAAAATGTATACCATTACTTTTACTATATGGAATAACGTGATTTGGGTGTGTAGAAGCATTGGAAGGAAATAGCAGAGATAAAATAAAAATACATACACTACAAATTATTTGACACAAAACAGACTTTTAACCACCTTTGCTACTTGAGAGAAAAAAATATATTATATTATCCTCCTCTACTTTTACAAAGATATTCCAGTATATAAAGTTTTTCGATCCAGTCAAAAATTAATACAAAATTTAATGTCATGAAAATGTCAACAGTAATCAGTCCTATACAAGGTCATATCGATTTAATATTGTCCTAGTCATATTAAAGAAAATCCAATCAAAATCGTCCTTTTATGCCGACGTGGAGCCCACTAACAAACGCACCGAAAAAGTCAAAAAGTCAACACAGGTTGACTACCGCGCTACCACCGCGATTTACGAGGAGACCACGGTGGCCGCAGTAACAATGAACACTGCCAGAGAAAAGCTTACCGCACTACCACTGCGGTTAAGAATTAGACCGCGGTGGCCATGGTAATCGCCCACTGACGGTCAATAGTTTGCAGGAAGATGGGCATCGTGCTACTGTCGGTGGCAAAAGAACAAACCATGGTGGTCATGGTAACTGCTAGGACTCGGTCAACAGACAATGAATGAAGGCACCGCGATACCGCGGATGGCAGGCGAGGAGACCACGGTAGAGCGGTAACTATTTTCTGGTAGTTAACCGCAATACCGTAGGCACCAAAGAGTTAGACTGTGGTAGTGCGGTAAACAATGCCAGACCATTAGCTGTTGAGTTTGAAGGCATGGGGGCACAGTCAGGGCAGAAAGTGAAGGCGGGAGTGGAGTGAAACTCCAACAGAAAGCAAATACTTTAATCACTATAGTTAACCAGCAACAATAGCATTATTCCTGCAACAAGATGTATTAATCCTACAAAATTTCAATCAAGCGAAAACAAAAGATAGACTATATATCTGCCCCACGGTGGGTGCCAAAATGTGAGCCAGATTTTTTCCTATGCTAAAATGATCAACACAAAAGATAATTAGTCAAGTTAGAAAAAACAATAATCGAGCTCCCTATGAAATTCTTAATCACATTAAGAAAAGAAACATAATAAAAAGCATATAAGCATGTAAACCTATCTAAAATGGATCAAACCACATCTCATAGGAGGATTGGCGCTACTTCGATGTGGAAAGTAGTCCTTTCCCAACCCCTTTTTGATAAGCTCTTGAATGATGGATGAAATTCCTTGAAGATGCTATGTGATATGATGAACAAGATGATTATCAAGATGAATCACAAGATGGATTTGTATCAAGTTGTGTCCCTAAATCAATAGAAGAATCCCCTATTTATAGAATAGAAGGATATAAGAATGAAAGATAGGAGTAATGTGGGATAAAGCATGAGCCAATGAAAAGATTCCAATTGTCAACATGTTAATGGAGGAAGGTTGTGCACATTTTGGTCATTGTGCATGATAAATTCTATTAGGTGGATTTTGAAATTTTGAAAGTTGGCTTGTTGGAGGGAGAAGAAAGAGACTTAAATGCCAAGTGAGAGACATGTAAGAGATAATGTAAGCGGAGTTAAATTCTTTGTTGGAAGAAAAAATCCCAATGGAAGGGATTTTCAAATTTTGAAGAATATTCCCCTAAAGATGCCATGTTGAAAGAAAATAGAGATTTAATAAATCAACTAAATGTATTTTCATGTGCGAGTGACAAAATCTAGAGAGATAGGGGATTATATTAGCATTAATCATGATTTGATTAATTTTAATGGAGGTTAGTTGATTGTGAAATTCAACTTAAATATTTGGATTTATTTAAATTAAATGAGAAGATAAAGGACATTAGATATTTAATTAAATATTTGGATTTATTTAATTAAATCAGAGAACTTTAGAAGATTTAATTAAATAAAATTGATTTATTTAATTAAATGAGGAACATTAGAGGTATGATGCTGATTTTGCATGTCTACAAGAGGTATACTCCATCCAATGACCACCTATTCAACTGATTCCAAATGAATCAAAGTCACAAATATTTATCCTTAAAAGGTCTCTCAAGGATACTATAGAAAAGGGGGATTCACTACTCATGATTATCTTTATTCTCAAGAGCGTCCTAGGAATGAATTGCCCTAAAATACCTTAGACTACCTCAAGGAACAAAGTGAGAGTTTAAGAATTAGAATGAGTAGGTAACAAAGGTTTTCTCAATAGACTATTGGGATCTCATCCAAGGTACAACAACATAGAACAAGAATGGTAGTGTAGTGTGTTGGAGTCTCAGAGGTGCACTCACATCTCGTACAAACTAAAATATGAGATTATCATAAAAAGAAACTAGATGGCTACTTCTACTCTGACTACTAAGGACTTTTGGAATGTGAGAAAGTAATAGAGAGTAACGAAATTGAAATAAAGTAAAGTAAATGATAAAAATAAGGAGGATAAAGAAATTTCTCACATCAACCCAAGAAATGAATCCTGCAACAAAGAAACATCTTCAATACCTACACACATATGACTAAGGAAAAATATTAGTGCTATTTAGGGGCTTGTCACAATCAAATCCTTATTTCAATGTTCCTACTACCACACATAACCAGATAGATAAATAGATAGATAAAAAAGAAAGAAAATAGGAAAAATAATAGGCACAATGATAAAGTGTGTAGAAAAGGGATGTGAGAAATCCCAAGATTCTTAAAGACAAAATATAAGAGAGATATCACCTATAAGGCTCGAGGAAGCCAAGGAGAGAGATAAAGAAGGAAGGGCTATGAGAGCTAAGACATTTTCAAAGATTATTTTAAGAATGTGAGAGTGACATTGTAGCAAGTTGTAGAGAGTTGTGCAAGAAGGATAACAAGAGAAAGGCAAGACAATTTCCAAGAGAGAAGCCAACAAGGACAAATCCGAGAGAAAAGAGCCAAAGAGTGCAATAGAGTGAAAGAGATGGATTTAAAAGAGAAAAGAGGAGGGAAAAGAAGGTTCCCAAAGCATTACAAGGTATCCCAGGTCGTTACCATTAAAAAAAGTAGCTGGAAAGTGGAAAGGCACACAAAAATAGTTGTTTGAACATCAAAATGTCATAGAACACTAGTGTGGTGCATAGATGTCTACACGATGTGCTAGTGTCTAGATACATCATGCTACAAAATGGTGAGAATGAGAAGAGCAAAAGGATTGATGCAAAGCTGACACATGAAGGTAGTTGCTGAAAAGGGGCCCTAAGCATCCTAAGAGGGGAAAAGTCTAATGCAGGGAATAAAATGACCCTACACAAATACTAGGGGAGTGGACACTAAAGAAGATACAAAAATTTATGTGCAATTGGAAGGGGTGTAATTTTATGATATTACATTTTACCCCCACTTTAGTGGGAATATGAATCCACATGAATATGTATCCTAGAGGAAATCTACTAAACATAAATGACATCATTATATCAAAAGGATACTATAGAGGAAGCAAATAACTATTCAAACCAAGGAAGCATGCCCCTAGACTCAAAGACCTACAAAACAAACACATTAGACAAGAAATACCTACATAGACAAGGGTAGAACATAAAAGCCATTACATCATGGGGTTAGAGCATATACATGGATAACACATACACAAATGCACATAACAAACTAAAGGATTTGAGTCAACAATGTGAAAGAGACCTTGATGTAGAAGGTTGTCATAGTACTATGTGTCATCCCCAAATTAAGAAATAATTCATAGAAGAATATTCTTAAATGGAGAGAAGAATATAAGGATTGATTGCTTCAGGAGAAGAATATATACAAAATATGGGGAAGCAACTAGTGTCGATGACAAAAAGAAGTATATAATCAGGATGAAGAATATGAAAGTCTTTGATCTAGTATATACACATAATTGAGCTAAGAGAGAAGAGAGAAGAGAGAGGTCTTTACAGGTTCTCGGTCCTACAAATTTTGACATGCATTCTAAAGGTTCTCAGTCATGTAGAATTTAAAATGGGCTCTATAGGTTCTCGATCCTATAGAGAGAGAGCTTCATAGGTTCTCGGTCTTGTGAAAGCCTAATGTGGAAGGTTTCTATAGGTTCTTAGTCCTACAGATTTTGGTCTGAAATATCCTTACAGGGTCTCGATCTTGTAAGACAAGCTTGATGAGGTGCTTAGTCTTGCTAGAAAAGGTTGGTGCAAAGAAGCTCTACAGATTCTCGGTCCTATAAAATAAGTCTATGATTTTTTCCAATTACATTTCAAGATAGTAATAGAAAAGATAGGTCTAGTTAGGATGGCCACAATCTAGATGTGAAGATATAAGATAGGACTAGTTAGCTTGCCCCCAAGCTAGACATAGTGACATTAAATATTAGATATTGCAAGACACTTGAGAATTATTTTCAAAAGAGGGATTTCAAAGGGGATTTCTTGAGCAGGGAACCATTCAAGACACCAAGGGTCACATTCAAAGGAATGCTCCAATTGAAAGATGTGCAGAAGAGAGGGGGTCCTTAAGAAGGATGTACATCTCTAGAACAAGTTATCACTGCCTCCATCACACTAAGGAGGAGAACCATACAAGATACTATTGTGTCACTACCATAGAAAGTGTATGGTTGTAAAAAATAGTGTATGACCATGAGTGAAAATGAGAAAGTAATACTATAGTTGCCACATAACAAGCAACAAAACAGTAGAAGGGAGGCATAAAAACCTCATGAGAAGATGCTTACAATAGACACGATAGAGGTAGACCTCTATATGACTTGTCATGCAAAGAAAACATAGTTGCATCAATAGATGGAAGAGTGATGGGACCAAACTCAAGAAGCTATTGTATTTTATCCTTCAAGGCCTTACATTAACTAGTGGAATGACCAGGTGCTTGATGATATGCACAGAAAGAATGTTTTTCTTTATCATGTTTATGGAATTTCTTATGTGCAAGTGGATGAAGAGTAATTAAGTGGGTTTTGAGAAGCCTCAAAAAGATACACTCTTTCTTAGATAGAGGATGAGTAGCAAGATGCGACCCTTTCTCTTGTGAATAAGAGTTTGAGTGCTAAGAAGAAGACATGAAGATAGTAGACAATGTAGGATGAAACAATTCAAGAGAATGAGGTTGATTATAAATCATGTAAACATTAAATTATGGTTTCCATTTAGACTATTCATACAAGAAAATGAGCCCCAAATTATGGTTGCGAGGCACACATTCTATATGGACCTAAATGCCTTTTTCATTACACCAATAAACTTTATGCCTATAGCCATATTTAGAGACTAGATTAAATCAGGGGCCATAACGTGTTTAAAAATATTGAGAAGGAGGAGGATCTTCATAGAGAGCATTATTCCAACAATACTCCTCTATGGGTTCACCATCAACCTTCTTGACATGACTTCCAACATTAGCCTCTTTAACAGAGGCATGATCAGATTCCTCAAAAGGGGAAGGATCAACATTAAGAACATTATAATTTTTTTTCACATTATCCATGATGCAGAAGAATAATTATCTTTGATAGCGGATTTGGATGATGTTATTGGGATGCCTAAGTGGATCGTATTTTCTTTGTATTCCCCAATGAGGGATTTTGTAGAGTCTAAAGAACCCCAATCATCACCAAGACATGCCATCTCTTGAGAAGACTTGTAAGAGTAGAATTAGGATCTTGTACTTCAAAAGGATATTCTTCAGAGAAATCTACCTCAAGTGTATCCTTTGTAGAAGGAGCTTCTTTAGTAGATGTTAATACATACAAAGATAATGAAGGAAGGAAATTTGTAAGCATATGTTTAACTAAAGACTGACTAGTAGCTACCACCTCAAATAAGTGTACAACATCAGGGTTAGCCCTTATTATGACTACTCAATTTTTATGAATGAACTTAATATATTTATACAAGGTAGATGAGACTACACCCATATTGTGAATCCACAGTCTACTGAGAAGTATATTATATAGTATTTTTCTTGGCATAACATATACTAGGGTGGGTATGGTAACTATTCCAAGCTACAAGGGTAGTATTATTATACCTAGAGCTCGTCACCTAACATTATTGAACATACAAATGTCAAGAGAAGAAGCTAGAAGAGAAGCCAAGAATGAATTTTGATTTTAGGCAATAGATCAATGTTGCATACGTCGAGCGTTGAACTAGTGTCAATGAGAGTATGTCTAATGCCAATGTTACTAATGTTAACTATGATCATTAGAGGGTCCACTTGCTTTTGTACTTCCAGGTGCGAGAGTTCTTGCAAATAAAATGTAATATTCAGCAAATCAAACGAATATGAGCTTTCAACACATACACATTTGTTGGCCTAGAAGTAGAAGGTAAGATGATCTTTTGTACGTCTTTCCAAACCATACCTTGGTAAACCAAATTAGAATAGAGCAAGTCACATTGTGATCTTGGCTAGAGTAACACAAAGTTTCTCCACAAGATTGTAACCACTAGGTGATTTAGTTGTGGGTTTAGGTGTTGAAAGAATACTTGGTTGAGAAGTGGTATAGAAGTAGGTTGATTAATATTTAATTTATTCTTTCTAGTATTATAAATCTAGGATATTTCTCTATAAAATGGACCCTTAGAAAGATTAGGAGAGCCACTATTAAATAGAACACCATTGATAGAAAAAAATATTTTAAGATAAGGACTATCTTGAGTTAGATAAATGATAGGTATCTTAGGCCTTTGGGGGTGGAAAAGACAGATGATATTTAAAAATTCCTTATAAATTATAGAGGAATCATTCAAAGAAATATGCTCAATATTTATCTTTTGAGGATCTGATGTGAGAGGAGCTTCAATATTAACTAATGTAACACCTCTAGAAGAGAGTTCTTTGGAATGAAGATGAAATTCATCATTCACACATGCCATGTACCTAGAAGTGAGTGCATTGGAATGAAGAGAAGGTAGAGTAATATTAAGGAAAGCATCAATGATTTCATCCTCTTGCACTAAAATACCCTTACAAGGAGAAGGAATTTCAGGAGAGTGATCAACAAAGGACAATAATAAAATGAGAAAAGAACTTGCTTTCACACTCTTGTAAGAGACCTTCTTGAAGTTTATTAACAAAGATAGAAAGAGATAGAAGAAAGAAAGATATAAAGAACTTTTTGAAATAGAGATATAGACAAGCAGGTAGAAGGGTGGTGTATATTTCTTGATTTGTCTTTTTTTCTTTTGGAAGGGGTGTTCACATCAGGTCCACCAATATGTAGAGAAGGGGGATTCACTGCTCACAAGTCTCTCTATTCTCAAGAGAGTTGGGATAGAAACAAACTTCCCTAAACTACCTTTAAAGACTACCTCAAGGAACAAAGTGAGAGTTTCAAAATCAGAATGTGTAGGTCACAAAGGTTTTCTTGACAGAATAATGAGCTCTTAGCCAAAGAATGATATCATAGAACAAGGATGATATGCGTTGGAGTCCCAGAGGTTTACTAGTGCCCCATACAAACTAAAACCTAAGATTATCACAAAAAAATAGATAAATGACTACTTTTACTCTAACTTCTAAGGACTTTTGGAATGTGAGAAAGTAATAGAGAATAATAAATTTGAAATAAAGTAAATGATAACACTAAAGAGGATAAAGAAAGTTCTCACATAAACCCAAGCAATTAATCCTCTAGCAAATAAATACCTTTAATACTTGCACACATAAGAGAAAGGAAAAATATTGGGGCTGTTTAGGGGCTTTCAATAGTCAAACCTCACTTCAGTGTTCACACCTCCACAAAAATCCAAATAGATAAATAAATAGACAGAAAAAAATGAAAATAGCCAAGATAATGAGCAAAATAAAAGTGTGTAGGTAAGGGATGTGAGGAATCCCAAGATGCTCAAACACACAAGATAAGAGTGATCATATCACCTGAAAGACTTGAGGAAGTTAATGAGAGAGATAAAGAAGGAAGGGATATGAGAGCCAAGAGAATTGCAAAGAGTGTTGTAAGAATGTGAGATTGCTATTGTAGCAAGCTATAGAGAGTTGTGCAAGAAAGATAGCAAGATAAAGGTAAGAGAATTTCCAAGAGAGAAGCCAAGAAGGAGAGATCTAAGAGAAAAGAGATAGAGAGAGCAATAAAATGAAATATATGGATTTAAAAGATAAAAGAGGAGGAGAAAGAAGGTTCTTGAGCCAATACAAGGTATCCTAGATAATTACCACCCAAAAAAGTATCTGAAAAGTGGAAAGGCACTCAAAATTTCATGGGACACTAATGTGGTATGCTAGTGTCTAGACACATCATGAGCTGCAAAAGCATGAGAACGAAAAAAGCACAAGGTTTGATGCAAAGCTGATGCTCAAAGACCTAGTTGTTGAAAAGATGTCCTAAGCATCCTAAGAGGGGAAAAGGTTGATGCAGGGGCTAAAATGAGCCTACAAAAAAACTAGGGGAGTGGACACTATAGCAGATACAAAAATGTATGTGAAATTATAAGGGGTGCAATTTTATGGTATTATAGATACCTATGCACCTGTTCCCAATTTAGTGAGCCTATACCTCAACACTTCCATCCAAGTATGTTATTATTGAGCCTCACCACAATTATTATTCCTAATCCTACTTGAAAATACCAAGGATTTTTTATATTGACATAGGGGCTAGGCTTATTACTCAATTTTTTTTTTACCTTGGTTCATAGAAACCCATACGAAAGCAATTCCATTTGAAATTAATATAATTAGTTTAATATTGAGTTTCTCATACTCAAGGGCTCATTAGATATCTTTGAAGCATATGCAAGATTATGTATATGCTTGTTTTAAGTTATAATCATTATCCAAATCCTACTAGATAGGGTTTAATAACATTCAACTTCATGTTTAATTTTTTTGTGCATCATTATTTTCCTATTAAACACCATTTGATGACTAATCATGCATAGTCTAAATCAATATAATGATAACACTTAACCCAAGGTAATTAAATTAAACCCAAGATGTATCTAAGGTAAGGCTACAATAGGTTTCAAGGATATAACGGTCTCAAATATATTAGTCCAATTTGTCATGCTTAGATTCCATGCATTAATTTATAATATTTTCCAAACTTTAAAGGTTTATTAGTCATAAATATTTCAACATTGGAGCACACAACTCTTTTTGAGTTTCCCTCTAGGGGTGAAGCACTATGTTTGCTAATACCTTAACAACATAGTCAAAATTAAATGCACCTAGTCATATCAAATCACTAGACATCATTCATAATATCTTTACCATGAAACAATCTAGTGCAAGTCACTTCCTTCATCAAATAGTTCTCATATTAAGGTTCTTATGTTTAAAAGGTATGTTGACATCATGAAGGTGTATAAATCCCTACTCTTTCATAAGTTGAATACCCAAAAATATCAACTTCTAAAATATGCTCATTATAATGTTTCCATCCATCATATATTTACTATTATTACTCTTCATGTGTTTAACCATATTTATCAACACTTCATGTGTTTAACCATATTTTATCAATGCTTCATGTGTTTTGTCTAGGATTCTAATATTAAATATATTATTATCATATAGGTGTAGAGAGATCAAATTATTTAATTACTTAGCAGTCACCTAATATTAGCCCTTACAAATTTTGGCTAAATATTCCACGTATTATTTCCTACTCATAGTGGTAAATGATTTGTATGTATTAGGAAAAATTGTGTCCTAATTGAATATTACATCAAGTCCTCTTTAGAATTTTCTTTTTTGTTTCCTACTATGTCAAGAAAGATCCTTCTTCAATATTTTCACCATAATCCACTAGTGTTTAGCCCATTTTCATTTATTGGAAGCTACCTCTTTGGAGTGGTTTGAGATAATAATAAAAATTATCTACCATTAATTATTTCCCTATTAGAAAACAGACTGTCCTTTCTCAAATACAATTGAAATATCGACTCTATGCACTGGGGCCAAACCACTAACAACTCTAGAAATGCCACAATTGCATTTGTGACTTTCCTCTAAATTTAAGAGGTACAACTCCCTTGTGTGATAGAATGGATTGTGTGTATGATTTTAAATAGAAAGTAGGAAATGAGGCAAACACTAAATCATAAAAATTAAGTTAATGCAAGTGAATTTAAAGGAGATTATAGATCATAGATCACTTAGCACAAAGACTAGAATAATTAGTGATCACTAAAAATGGATATGGAAATGTATCATAGTTGCAATAAATGAACACAATGGAGCAGAGGAAATTTTCACAAAAAAACATGCTCAAAGTATGCACTCATCAGACAGATTGGTATGATCAACAATACATTCAAAGCCCATGATTCACAAACTATGAGTTATTGAAAAAATGAATGAATTAAATGAGAACAAAAATAAATCTTGTTCCTTTCCTCTATTACAACATAGTGCACTTGTAAAATTTAGGCCCGTAAAGAGTCCTTCTAAACAAATATATAGGGAGACAATCCTTCCCCATCTTGGCAGTTACTAAATGGTTGCTAAATATAACGATGCTTTCTTGTTGCCCAACTGCCTAACCTAGAAACCAATAGATGTAGTTCAACATTAATGGCCAAGAATAATAAAAATTACATTTACAAATGACATGACCTAGAATAGTCAACAAATGTATCTTGATATTGTATTCATTTATGGCCATTTACATCTATGTGGCACCTTGTAATTACATGGCTTTAATCGTTAAATGAATCTACATTTTTATCTTTCATTATGATAGGTCTGAAAGAATTTACTAGAATACACTATAATGGGATCAACCTACATTTTCATCATCTTTTCTTTCTTTAGAATAATGCCCTTTGATTTGATAGTACAAGGGATTTGTGCAACCCTAGTGAGAACCATTGATGGTTTCCAAACCAATTGAAACTCTTGCCTAAACTTGAAGTTTCTTTAACTTTTTATCACCAACAATCTCTTAGATATGTTCGCTAACATCAAGTAAAAAATACCAACATTAAAGTTTCAAGTATAGAGACTTTATAAAGAACTTCAAATTCTTGGGAAGTTATTATAGTTTAATAACATGTCATGCACATAAGGTAATTAACAATTTTGAAGGGAAGGTGGCATAAGTGGCAGTTAGAAAAAATTGGGCATTGTCTGCCAAGGTTAGAAGAACTCAATGAAACACTGCCATGTATCTAAACTTAGGAAAATTTTGAGTAGGGGCGATGATTTTAAGTCTAATGACCAAAATCGGAGTAACATTCTCAACAATGAATAAGATGATAATGATTCAATTTCCCTACCTAAGTTGTAGATAAATGCCAATTTTTTGATCAATTCCTTTTAATAAAACAACTAACAATAGAAGCAATCGAGGGAAGGGAGCAAGCCCACTTACAAATTTGAGTGAAATAGAAAGGATACATACATTATTATCTCCTCTTCATGTCAATTCCTCATTATTTCCACACGCCTCTGCTAACTTGCCACATAGATGTTGATCCTTGGCCACATGTTCTCTACCCTCTACCCTCCTAAAACGCCTTTGCAACTCACCTCATCCCTTGTTGCTTGTATTGAAACTTTCATTTTGGATTTTTCACCCTAATCAAGGCTCACATTTTAAATTTTAGAGGCATAACACTCTTTTATTTATGCCATACTCTATATTCCTCCCTTGATCTCCCTAATTTCAAACTACCTCAAAACTGCCTCTAGTTCTTCTTCATTCTCCCACAAGAAAAATCCTTTCAAATTTTTCTTTTCCAAACAATGGTGGATATCTCCTCTGATGATAACCTTCTATCTATTATGGCTTTTTTGGTGTCCATATCATGGTTACAAAGCTCTCATTTTCACTTAGGTAGGGAGAGCAGTAGAAAAGTTTGTGGACTTCTAGCTTACCCACGCTAATATGTTCACACTTCCAACTTATCTACTCAAATCAACCATCTCTTCAGGTGATTTTCCTCGCTCCTTTTTCTTGTCAATTTCTTCTCTTCCTCTCTCTCTCACATGCATTATTTTCATTTATTCCATGATATTCTTTTCATTAATTTCCCAATGCATCATCAATTTCAAACTTCTAAATGGAACATGAATGAATATATATGGTGTCATGGGGGTTTGATTTTTTTGAGTGCATCTTTTTACTTGTGTTAGATCATTTAGACGACTTAAGTGATAGAAATTCCTTGCCCTGTGACATCCCACCATACTCAAGCCCATTCTCATTTATTTCAAGTTGTCTCTTGATCATAAGAGGGATAGATGACTCATTAAATTACATCTTATATATTTATTAGGTGGTTAGAAGAAAACTTCACAACCCCATTCAATTTTTCTATATATATATTTATTTTTCTAACCAAGTAAGTTCCACATGGAAAGGGTCGTCACTGATGGGGATGTGACATCCTCCCCCCCTAGGGAATAAGTTGTCTTGAATTATTAGTGGGTTACATTTATTAATTTTTTCAAATTTTTGGGTTACTAGAGGAGTTAATTTCTTTTGAACCCCTTCACATCACAAGTGGTTTCCTTATCTATAAATGAACTAATTTGGACTGATTTTTATATGATTTAAGAGGGTTCTCAATAAAAACATACCCTCAAGTAACAATTCTCACTTAACTCAATCATCTAGTTTAAATTTTTGGGTTGATATTTCATAAAAGGAATCTATATTATACCATTGGGTACACACATTTATCCATTAACCCTTAGAAACTGGAAAAATACCATGTATCATTTACCACTCTTGTTAGTCAAATAAACCACACATTTAAATGTGCCATGATGTTTACCACATGATGAGGTGTGAAATCCCATCCAATAATTGGTTTGTGGGAATTACTAACAATTAAGTAACTCCACCTTACACTATGCACTCTTATTTTTGTTTATAATTCTTACATCCATATTATTTTTTTCACTCCTTAGGTTGTCTTTGTTAGCATGGGCTAACAATTCTCAAAATCTTAAAATTTGATTGAAGAAGTTCAATGAAACTAAATCAATACCAAGCGAAAAACTTAGTTATGGTTTATTTGTAGTGTAACACAACATACTTAACCTAGATTCAAGTAAGTTGCATAGGTCTAGTGTTTGAACCTGGTTGCTTTGATACCAATGTGAAATCTGCCCCTTAGGAGCTACAATTTTTTTTTAAACAATTCGCTACAAATACCATCATAATTGATCAAGCATCTTTCATCTAAATTTGAAAATATAATACTAATTATTCTCAATTCATTGTTGTGATAACAAATCGACATCGCTACTTATATGATTACACTTAAAAGTGTTAATCACATACAAATAGGGCCATTCATAGACCCAAACCTAAACCTCAAGGGTTCATGGTGAACTTGCCTATGTGTCCTCTCATGGGAATTAGACACTTCATAGTTCGCTCTAGATTCTTAGAGGGAGTTCATTCTCTCCTCTTGCATGAGATCCCTAATCTCACTTTGAACCCATTGCTATTAACTAAGTACATGTAAGCTATCAACTTATCCAATTATAATATATAATGATAATAACTTTTCCATAAAGTATTGGGTCCATATAAAAAATCACCAAATATTATTTTATATACATTCATAATATTCACCAGAGGCATATCAGACCATAATCCAAAACATAATACACAAACATTTCCATGATCATACCTCCATATACACAAGTTGGCTATCTCATACACATCACAAGTATAATAGTTCCTAGATCATGCATAGATCACAAGTACAACAATGACTGACTCTTACAGATATCACAATTACATTAGTGACTAGCTCTAACATACATCACAAATATATACTAACAAGATCCAACATACATCACATACATCACATACATAGTGACTAGCTCCAAAATGCATCACTTATACATAGTGATGAGCACCTGCATACATCACATACATAATGACAAGCTACAACATACATCATATATACATAGTGACGAGCTCCACCATATATCACATACGAAGTGGAAAGCTAGATAGTTAGTGCCCTCGCTATCCTGGGACATAAACACGCGACAACATTACATTCTCTCAAGTGCCCTTTTAGATCATGAGCTACTTCAAACTACAAAAACATGACCTGTGCCAAAGTTGGAATTGGATTATGTGCTTTCCAACTTATAAGCAAAAGGTAAAGCTTTTTACACAAAAATGACTAATGGGACCTACATTTAATAATGTTTATTAATCTGATGCCATCGATATCTAGCAATTTTCATTATGGTTCACTTGGCTGCATTTGAGTTCAAGTCCTTTTTGATCGCCAACTGCTTTAGGGATTTTTTATTTTATGGCTAAGTGGTTGTGTAGTACTTCATTGGAAATTTGGCTTGTACTAAAATGGGAGTAAAACACTTTGAAGTCACTTTAGTATCTCTCCTAATGAGAAGAAAATATGAAAAAAAATCCACTAGGTGTTTGTTTTGTACTTCTACGGTGTGTTATCATGCACTAAAATGGTAATAAAGTGCTTTGAAAATATCTCTTTTAATAGGAAATAAATGGGAAAATAAAATCCCCTCACCCAAAGCGTTGGGGAATATATTAGCTTGTGCTATTTAAAGTGGTAGGGCCATACCCTCACTATTCTTCTTTCCTCATAGTTGGATTGTTTGATGTTGATAATAGACACCCTAAAATTTCTCACATGTTCACCACTCCAGATAGATTTTGCAGGTGTTATTATAGACTAACGTCTGAAGGCGATCATGAAACATCCCACAAGAAGGGATTTAAAAGCGATGAAGATTATACTTTCCATTGATTTATAAAAAGATGCAAAGTGTTATAGAGTAAAAATGGATATAATATCATAGTTTGTGGCTTCTCTCATGGATTTAGGAGAAAAAAGGAGTTGGTATAGGTTCTAATAGAAAAATTGTTTAAAAACCATAATCTAGGCAAGTTTGAGGGTACCCTAGAAGTAGAAATGTTGGGTTTTGGAATCTCAAGGCCATAGGACATCCAACACATGTGTGAGGATGGTGATTTAGTGGAATGACTTCTATTCCTCAAAAAAAATTGAATAATGTCAATAGGTCAACATAAAGCTCTAGCACGTATGGGTAGTTGTTTTCTAAAAAGCGCAAAAAATTTGGAGCCTATGTCAAATATTCAATGGGTTATGGATTTTGATGCCACCCCTATAGTGGTATGAGCAGTTCATCCAACCCCTTGCTTAAAAAAATACCCTCTATCTAACTTTCTCACACTTTCTAGTTTGAGGCTTTCATTCTATCTTGGCCTCCTCACATCTAATAACTAGTTTAAGGGGCTTTGTGATTTGTTTTGGCCCCCTATCCATCTATATATTTTATAATTTTTTTGTAAATATTTTATGTTATATACATGTAATTTTTGAACTTTCATAATGAATTAATAATATTCAATCTTTTTCCTTTTATCTAAAAAAAATTAAGGAGGGACATACAAACACAATCAAACTTGTAAACCAAACTATTCTTAGAGAAAAAATCTCATTATCCACCATTTCTTCTCCTAGGACCACTACTAGAGTGGATAAATTATCAACAAGTGACACCAGTTTGGATCTAGGAAAAAGGAAAGGAAAATTTATTAAAGGATTGCATCTCATAATTACAACAAATAAGAATCTAATAGAGAACACAAGAAATTAGTAGATCCATTACCAAGGAAGAAGGTGACATAAGAGAGTCACCTAACATTAAATCATCCTTTAGAGTGAGCATGCCAATATCAAGCATTGACTAAACCCTACAAATGATACCATGAGCCATAGGGAACAACATAAAGAGAACATAGAGTAGGTCAGGGGTTCCAGTGTTAGGAAAGAACTAGGAATTTGAAATCTTAAAGGAAAATGTGAGCGTGAGCATTGTCAATATTATTTTTAAATGTTCCCTAAAGAATCTCCCCCTACTATTGTAGAGGTGATAGTTAATGATCCTCTTGTGTCACCTCTGGTTGCTCCCCCCCCCTTTGTTTCCCTCCTCTAGTCATAGGGTTGACATCGGTGCACGTCCTCTGGTTTGAGGCTTTCATTTTGTCTTGGCCTCCTCACATCAAATAACTAGTTTAAGGGGCTTTGTGATTTGTTTTGTCCCCCTATCCGTCTATATATTTTGTAATTTTTTTGTAAATATTTTATGTTATATACATGTAATTTTTGAACTTTCATAATAAATTAATAATATTCAAGATTTTTCCTTTTATCTAAAAAAATTGAGGGACATACAAACACAATCAAACTCGTAAACCAAACTATTCTTAGAGAAAAAATCTCATTATCCACCATGTCTTTTCCTAGGACCATTACTAGAGTGGATAAATTACTAGGGAGTGACAAGAGTTTGGATCTAGGAAAAGGGAAAGGAAAAATTAGTAAAGGATAGCATCTCACAACTACAACAAAGAAGAATATAATAGAAAACACAAGACACTAGTAGATCAATTACGAAGGACATATACACATTGTGAAACAAACGATGAGGTGACATAAGAGAGTCACCTAACATTAAATCACCCTTTAGAGTGAACATGCCAATATTAGGCTTTGACTAAACCCTACAAATGATACCATGGACCGTAGGGAACAATAGAAAGAGAACAACATAGAGTAGGAAAGGGGTTCCAATGTTAGGGAAGAACTAGGCATTTGAAATCTTAAAAGGAAAATGTGAGCACGAGCATTGTCCAGATTATTTTTAAATGTTCCCTAAAGAATCTCTCCCTACTATTGTTAAGGTGACAGTTAAATGACCCTCTTGTGTCACGTCTGGTTGCTCCTCCCCCTTTGTTTCCCTCCTCTAGTCATAGGGTTGACATCGGTGCGCCTCTTCTGGTTTGTGTGGAGGCTTCTCATCGATCTGCTTCGTCTG
This sequence comes from Sequoiadendron giganteum, assembly GCA_007115665.2. NCBI lineage: Eukaryota > Viridiplantae > Streptophyta > Pinopsida > Cupressales > Cupressaceae > Sequoiadendron > Sequoiadendron giganteum. The sequence goes on along the minus strand of CM021101.1, from coordinate 812,061,797 downwards.
TTAGGCATTTCTCTCATGTGTCATTCTCTTTTGGGATCTTAGAAAGGGTTTCTTTCTCCCCCTTTTCCTACATTTTGTGGATGACTAATAAATTTTCTTGGACTGTTGTACAACGAAACACTTGCCAACTCGTCCTAGAACGGCATCTCTAAGAGACGTGGAGGTCGGGTGCCACCTTTTGCGCGTCATCGGCAGAGGTGATTAATTATCTATTTTTATTTTGTATTCTTACCTTCTCCATCCCAGCTGTTCATAACCATATGCCGTTTAACCGCAGCTCTCCACGTCAAACAAATATAAAAGGGAGTCATCGTGGATAGAAAATAAAAAACATACAAGAAACTGGTTTGGAACAGTGGGAAGCGAAAATAATGGAGGGAGAATTTATCTATGGAGTTGAAGGAAGAGGAGGAGGAGAGGGAGAGCAGTGGAGTCTAGATGAGTTGCCTCGGCATATAAAGAAATGTATATTTGCAAAGCTTCCAGTACAATCAGTCTGCCGATTTCGCCTTGTTTGCAAAGAATGGAATTCCATTTTGTCCTCGCGCAGATTTGTGTCCTCATTGCCCAAAAACAATCCGTGGCTGCTTCTCTGCGGTGAGGAGTATTCTATGGCTTACTGCTTTTCCACACAAAAATGGAAGACCATCTCTCTCTCTTTCCTCCCAACTCCTGTCGGGGAGAATTTCAGTGTTTACATCTTTTCAAGTGCAGAGCTGGGGCTGCTTTTACTAGAAAACCCAAACTTCTATGTTTGCGATCCGCTTACAAAAGTTTATGCAGAGATAGACATTGATGTGATTGGGACGGTAATCGGAATTGTACAAGCAGAAAGCAGTGATGAGCCCTATTTGGTAGCTAAGTTGGGATTCTTTTATGACTATGATAATTTCACCATCCGAGTCTATCATCATTTTCAAAATTCATGGAAGATTAAGTTTGAGTTCTCAGAGAAAACAGGGATTGGAATATATCCTTATACAATGGTTTCATGCAATGGCGTCCTTTTTTTTGAGGCACAGCCCCCTGTAAGTATTGTGGGGTACAACATTGAAGGTGCTTTTATTAAGCCCGTGAGAATAGCTGCATTACCCCGCCACATTCTTGAAAATCGTAATACGCATAGATTATTGCTGAATGCATATACATGTGGGTTGTCCGTTCTTGTGGTGGTACCGATTAAGGATCCGTTATGGGGAATGGTTATTTTGGAGTTGTTTCAGGACGATAAAGATGTGCTTTGGAAGTGGAGAGAGCTTGCAATGATCCCACCCGCCTCTCTCCTTCGCTACTTTGAGACAAGTTATGGGAACTGTGTTGTTGTGGGAGATTATTTGTGTTTTATCAGGTCAAAAGGTAAATTTTCAGAAGGAGTTGCATATAATCTAAAGGAAGGGTTTTGGCAATGCATTCCTCAATGTGCACGTATAAAATATTCTATGATTTCGTCGTTTCAACCTAAACTAATGGTGAAAGGGTGGCAGTCAAGCTTCTGCACCAGTTTTTATTAATTTTATTTGATTTCTTTTTAGAGTGGCATAAGTTAATTTGCTCAATTAATTAAAATTCATAAAATTAATAATTAATCTTATAAATTATTAAATTAAAAGTAGATGAGAACAAATTAAATGATTTATAATAAAATATATAAATAAAAATTTAGATTGATTTGATTTTTGTTATTGTGTAATAATCAATTGTTAAATATAGATTTTGAAATTTAAGAAAGATGTTTAAAGATGTTGAAAGACATATCAATATAAATCAATCTTACTATTATCTACAATAATAGAAATCATATTTCAATATTATCATGATATTTAAGATTGAATTTGATGATTATATAGTTATATTTAGTAGTTTTGAGTTAAGATACAACTAAAAATTCACAAAGACCAGAAAAGATCTATTATACTACCAATTATATATATATATAATCTACAATATACTTATTTAAAATAATGTATATCTTACTATTTGAAAAATAAATTTAAAGATACTTATAAAAAAACCTAAAAATTAAGATGATTAATTAATTTAATTATTTTTTAAATTATTAATATTTAGGAAAGTTGTACTAAGTTTCAATAAAGATTTTTCTAATTAATATTGTATTTTTATTTGAATTTATTTATCTAAAATAATTGTTGAATTGATTTTTCTATTACTTTGAATTGGTGTAAATAGTTTTTAAAAAGGTGAATTATTGCACAATTAAAAGTGGGATTTGAACTAATTTGAAGAGTTTGCAATAATATCTTAAAATCTTGCAATATTGCCAAAATCTCTTGAAATATATAGTGTGATTATATTTGTAAATACAAATATTTTTTTTGACCAAACAAGTTTCATTTATAGGGTAGGCTATTCCAGCTACATTTTCTTTCTGAAAAAACTTCACATAGGAAGGAACATAGAAAGTGAAAATTTTATTATCTATTATTGAAACAAATATAAAACCCATATTCATATAAATCTCAAAAAAATTAGTGTTACATTGGTGACCAACATTTCCCATTATGCCTTGATGTTCCCTCTTTAATGACATAATCCTCTATAAAAGGTCTCCTTATCGAAGGAGACCTTGTGGTCCAGAATGTGAAGGGGAAGGAGAGTAGATCTAACCCTCCGAGTAATCCCTTAGGAGATAAGAGAAAGGGCCTTGACAATGTTGAACCCAAAAATACTGAAAAATTTACTATTGAGATTAGAGATGAGGATGAATAAGCTAAAGTTGATGACTCTAGTAGTGGGAAGGGTGGAAGAAGTTCGAAAAGGATCACAGGACAATTGAAAAAGAGTAAAAAGCTGAGCTACGAAGAACCTAGTGAAGATGGGCAGAAGAAGAGGCTTTGACCACAATTAATATGAGAAAAAAAGGAATTGTTGGTGGTCTTGGGTGAAGACCTCTCAGAGGACTCTTCTTTCAGTGATGAGGATGAAGAGATGGAGGGTGATGACAAACAAGTGGCCGGAGACTCAGAGGACAATGTAAATGAAGGGGTTAAGAAAATTAAAAAATAAAGTGAGGATGTGGTTATGAAAGCTACAAAAGATGTGAAAGAGCAAGCCATGAAAAAAATTGAAGAGGATGTGTAGGATAAATACACGCCCTTTTATTTTTATCTCACTTAGTTTTGGGGGTTGTAGGATAAAGTGAACAAAATGGACATGGCTTTCAATACGTTAATGTCTATTACTCTAGGTATCAATCAAAAGGTTATTTTTGGTACTGTTAATGGTATGAACAAGGTAAGGAAAGACCATAGAAAGATGAATTCCTCCCAAACTGAGAAGGTGCAACTAGATGAGAGAATTACCAGAATGATGGAGTAGTGCATCGAGGAGATGGAGCAATTGATTGAAAAATGGAACCTAATCTGTAATCCCAAAAAGTAATTTGGTTCTTTAGTATCTTTTTTTTGGTTGTTGGGAAATGGTAATTCTTGGGCCTAGTGCCCTCATTATGTAGGTCTAGGATCTATATTTTTGTCTTTTTCTTATGGTTGGTTTTTGGATCCTATTATTTTCTTCTAGTTGAGGTGGCTATTTTTTTATGGGGTGTTGGTCTATTTTGGCCCTTGTTGTTTTGTGATGGTAATTCTATTGGACGATAGGCCTAGTTTTATCTTTTGGTTGGGTTTAGGGGCTTTTTCCCTTGCTTCTATAATAAAAAAATCCTATTAAAATTTCAAAATTAAAAAAATCCTATTAAAAAATCCAAGAAGTTAAAATTTTAGGGTTTTTGCTTGGCTCGGCTTGTCATTATATTTGGCCAACGAGTGCTATGTTTTTCACTTTGCATGAAGCTAGGCGTGGCAGAGCCATCACTCTTTTGTCCTTGCGTTTTCATTCTTGTGTTGTGGATCACGGGATTGATCCTTCTCAGTGGATAGTCTGGGTTCCCTTAACATTGATAATCATTCCTTCAGGATTATTAATGTTTATACCTCTAATGATGTTATGGAGTGCTCTTTTATTTGGTGTTGGATCACTGATTCTTTATCAGTTGCCAACTACTTACTCTGCGAGGATTTTAATATGGTTGAGGTGGCGTATGACAAGGATGGCACCTTGCCCTTCTATTAGGTAGCTGGTGAACGAGAGGCGTGGTTTTACATGCATAATAAATTGGGGCTTTTTGATCCCAATATTGGTTACTGCCATTCTCATTCCCTCTGGCACACTTGGTGTAATTATAGGGCTAGTTCTAATAGAGTTTTTAAACACCTTGATCGTGCCATGATCTCGGCTTAATATTTTTTCTTTTGCTAGCTCTGCCTTGCCAGTGAAGTCGTTAGTGGATGTGACTCTGTCTGATCACTTCCCAATTTGTTTTCTCATTGAATGGACATCTTGTCATCCTCACACATGTAAACCTCTATTCCTTTTTAATACATCTTTTCTTTGCCACAAGCCCACTCTGGCCCACATTCGTCGAGTGTGGAATTTGGAGTGCAAAATAGCTAGCGAAATAGGCATGATTACCTAGTGGAATGATGCCATCACTTGTACTGCTCGTTCCTTACGCATTTATGGGTGCCAGTTGGCCATTTTTCATCGATGATCCTATGAGGCAACCACTGCTAACTTATGTGTAGCTATGGAGGCTTTTGGGGCAACCCTTTTTCCCTGTTGCATCAAGTTTGGGTGGCATAATTAAGACGAAAAAAACATGTGGTTGATAATTATGATGTTAGAGGAGCGCAAATCAAAGCTAGCCTGCATTGGATTAAGATTGGTGATTGTGACTTCAAAGAATTTGTTTTGGCACTTCGTGCTAGGCACTCATATCCAGGTATCAAAAAAATCAAGGATGGCACTCGGGTGCTCTTTGAGCTCCCTAACATTCTCCAAGATTTTGTGCATCATTATGAGAAAGTTTTCACTACACAAGACTCCATGCCTGTACGACAGCAAGCCCTTCAAGACTGCCTTGCTGTTGTGCCACATAGGCTCTCTTTAGCCCAATTTTTTTTTTGTGATCAATTGTTGACAATTGATGATCTCAAGGAAGCCTTTTTTTCTATGGTCGATGACAAGGCTCCTGGGATTGATGGCTTCCCTTGTGAATTCTACAAATCCCTTTTGGACTGTGTTGGGTGTGATCTGCATCATGTCTATCTTGAGGCTTTTTAAACCAACTCCCTAAGAAATTTAATAAAAAAGGGAAATATAAAGTTCATACCTAAGCCTGGGGATCTGGAGGATATCTACAAATGGAGGCCCATCACGCTTCTCAATATCTCCTACAAAATCATTGTCAAGGCTCTGGCTCTGAAAATCTTCCATCTCTTGTCTCAAATTTTTTGCCCAGAGCAGACTGGATTCATCAAATCCAGGTTCATTTTGGATAATATTATTGTTGTTTGAGAAGGCATGGAGTGGGCCCGACGCTCAAATCAAAAAGTTGTGCTCATTAAAATTGACTTTGCCAAAGCCTATGACCACATTGAATGGCCTTTCATTCTTGTGATGTTGCAAGCTTTGGGGTTTGGGCCCAATTTCATTCACTTTGTTTGTATGGTTTTTGCTGATGCCTCAGCTTGCATAACCATTAATAGCTACCAATCTTCTGCTTTTGGCCTTTTTTACTCAATCTAGCAAAGGTGTCCTCTCGCCCCCTCTTTATATGTGCTTGCGGCTGAGGGATTTGGCTACCTTCTTGCCCATGTTGTTTCTCAACATTATGTCAAAGGGATTCTTCTCTCGAATTCTCAGGAGTAACTTGTTAATGGCCACTTTGTAGATGATTTCTTTCTCACTCTCTTGGAGGAAGAAAAATTGATCACTGCTGCCCTTGATTGTCTCAACACTTTCTATCTTCCCTCCGGCTCTTCTATCCAATGGCACAAGACCTTGTGCTACATGAAATTTGTATTACCCACTCTTGCGTGGCTTCAAAACTATAATTGGAAGCGGAAGATATTTCAGTTTTTGGGCATCCCTTTCACCTTCCAAGCCTCTCCTAGGGAGCTTTGGCAAGCTATGCTCTCTAGGGTCGAGAAGAAGCTTGCTTACTAGATTACCAAGCCTCTTTCTCTAGCTGGTAAGTTCTAGGTGTTCTTTAAAGTTCTGGCAGCCACTCATGTTTACTACTCTTCTGGTTGGGCTCCCTCCAAAGCTACCTATGGCAGGCTTGAAATGTTGCTCTAGGATTTTATATGGGCCTCATCTAAAACTCACAAGGGTTTCCATTATGTTACATGGGAGTACTGTTTCCTCCCCAAAGATTCTAGAGGGCTTGGGTTGCTCTCCACTCAATGACAAGGGAATTCTCTTTGTGTCAAGTGGATTATCCGAACCCTCACCAGAGATGAAGCCTAGAAGATTTTCCTCAGGCATTGTATTCATTTTATATTTCCTATCCATAGAACCACCTAAAGAGGAATAGACTTTCAAACCATCTTGGTTATGAAGGAGCCTATTCAAATTGTTTGAAATTTTGTGGCCAAGAGCATTTGGCATGCCTTGGAGGTTGTTAGGCCTTGGCTCCAATGGGTCAGGGCTAGATTTTGTGATGGGATTTCGCTCAATCAATAGAATATTTGGTGGTCTCCTCTTCTTGGACATAATGGTTAGCCTTTGGATAAATCTCCTTGGCTTAAAGCACTTAGATTTCACAGGTGGCTTTCACCCCATTTTCCTTTGATCAACAGTTTGAACCAGAGGTGGCTTCTTCACTTCTCTGCTCATTTTTGGCAAAAGATATTTGTTACCACTTGGTCTGCAAGTGTCAATCTGAAGTTGGTCCACTTTTCTTGGTGTATTATTTTCCAAGGCTTGCCTGTGGGTTCTTGACTTTTACACTTGGGGGTCTAGGACCCTCATTTCTCTTTTTGTGGGCAACCTGAAAGCTTTAAGTATCTTTTCTAGTTTTTTCCTAGAGCTCAATAGCTTTGAACTTGGATTCATGAATTATTTTGGCCCTTTAGGTTGAAACCTTTTTCTTGGCATATGGTTCTGCTGGGAGATCCACCTGAGATCCCTGCCAAGTTCACCCAACTTTGGTATACTTTTAGGGTGGAATTCCTCTTCAACATCTAGAAAGATAAAAATTCCTACATATTTTCTCATTCTTAAATGGATATTAATGTTTCTCTCTATGCTAAAGTAGTTATTTGTTCTAATGTTATCTTACAGATACAGGTGCAAGCTAACAAGGTTGCACTGGAGGTGGCTCACCTACAAGTCCTCCTAGACCACTGAGGCAATGCCTCGTGCATTGTGGCTTGAGTCCCTGACTCGCCCTACTCCTCCTGTGGTCGGCCGCCCTCTCAGGGCTAGTAGCAGAGTGACTCTGCACGTCCCTACTCTTAGGCTCCTACCTAGTGGGACTCTTTCCCTCCTCAGCGTGCTTGCTCTCCTTCGTTGTGGGCTAGTCAAGGATGGCCTTCTGATGGTTCTTCGGGGAGCGGTGGTGGCGGTTCTAGGTGGCCCTCGTATACTCTATCTACGTCTAGTTTTGGATGGCCTGCTAGTGGTAAAAGTTTTTCGCGGCTAGTTCTTGCAATCTCGCCCTAGTGTGAGCAAGAGGATAAAGATAAGAAAGATGATGACAATGGCAGGGTTGCTCCTTCTTATGTCACTTTAGACCCCACTGATGTATGGGGGAAAAATATGGATGAAAAAGACCCTCCCGACTCTATTGGCACTGCTCTAGTTGCTTAATGGCCTATTTGTTGTTTTAATTTCTCACGCTTTTAGATTTTTGGGCTAGGCCCATGTGAATTGATATTTATCTATTTTTGGGTTATGCCCATGTGACTTTTAGGTTGTGTCTTTTTACCACCCACCCTTTTTTTGTGAATATGTACTCTTATCTTTAATTTAATATAGATACCTTCCTATTCATCAAAAATAAAAATCCTATTAAATCATAACTTGAAAGAATTTAAAAAACAAAATTTTAATATTAGAGGGAAGTAAAATTAAAATTTAATATCCAAAACATCCAAAAATTACTTAATTAGCTTGAGTGTTCTAAAAAATATGACCATCAATATGTTTTATGCCATATTCTATTCAACTATCAAACTATTGATATGCAAATTTCCAATACACATAAGTTATTTTCAAGTATATAGCTTGGTTTTCATTGCAAAGTATTCTACATATGAAACACCAATAATGCATGTATAAACACCTAAATATTATTCTTAATATTTTTACTTTCTAAATATATAAAAAAATAAATACAAATAAACTAAAAGACTCAAACCAAGATCAAATTTTCATTGAAACCCTCAAACTAGTTTTGAATGAACCATAAAATTATTTACTTTGAATCTCACAAAAAAAAAACATGAAGTATGGAAAGAGTTGACTCACCATTTATATTATGTAAAATCATGAAAATAACTACACTAAACAACCAAGTTTCATTGAGTTTTTGAGAGATACATTTATTTATACAAAGGCTATGATAAAAATAAAATATACATTTTTACATAAATTTAAGGGGAAAAGAGAACTTTTTTTTTCAGTTATTTGGATGAATTTTATTTCAATTATCCATAAGGTGAAGGATTTTCTAAATGTCAAACTCACATAAAATGCATAGAGTTGCTAATCTATTTCCCAATCAACTGGGAATAACAAAATAAAATGTTGAATAATAAAACATAATGGTTCGTGTTCTATTAAATTAAAAAACTAACATTTATAAAAAGATTCTTTACCTTGAAATTTGCAAACTACTAATAAAAAACTTGATTTGCAACAATCTGGAGCTTCTTAGAGCTCTCTCTTCATCTTCCTATTCATCTAGAGCTATTTGGAGCTTCTTAGAGCTATTCATCCAAGGCTATTTGCTACTCCTTGCACACACCTTACACTTCATTCTCAAAAATATTCTTTGATGTTGCTACTACAAATTCTTGTTGTTGCAACTAACTATTTTTCATTCCTTTCTTTTTGTCTATTTTTATCTTCTTCAGAAAACATTCCCTCTCAAAATCCAAATTTACCGAATGTAATAAATTTTGGAGTTACGCGAAGAATAGGGATGAAGATCTAAAAAAAAAACACCATTGAAAGGATCCTCTTGACGGGTAGCTGGAGCAAGGGAGTTGATGTGAGAAGAATCAGACAATAAATATTTCTAGCACTTCCCTTTTGATTGGGCCATGAAACAACATCATTCTTCATACAAATCAACAACACGTAAATTTATTCTTAGGCATTCAAAATAATCTCTGCTCGATGGTTTGGTCAAAATTTCTACAAGCTACTGCTCAGACCTATAAATTTTTATTTTGATTTCACCTTTCTCAAATAATTCTCTTATGAAATGATGCTATGGACATAAAATTCCCAAACTCCCTTTAGGTGATTTTATTTTTCTTATGTATTGACCACTCATCTATTTTAAGAAAGAAAATATCAGGCTCCTTTCACAAAGGCTTATGTGAATACCACCACTTGTTAGTTGAGTGCTCCTCGCAAGGTTTCTTTCTCTTGTTTTTCAAAAAAATTGCGCCACGCTTCCATGTGTTAAAAGTTTGGAACCTTTAGTGCCTCTTTGCATTTCTCTCCTTTCGGGCCTCGATCGCATGCCACATAACACTTTTAGATTATTGTAAAGACTTGCAAACATTGCCATTGTTCGACCTTTCTATTTTCTTGAAGATTTTTGATAAAATTTTACTTTTCCATTGTGGTGCTAAGTGTTTCATTTGCAGAACTTCTATAAATTTAATGCAAGTTTGTTGGTTTAGATCATGTCTTTGACTCCTCTTTTCAGTAAATGCATATGAATATTATTTTATGTCATTGAGTGAATCATTTAGAATTCTATCTTTACTTCCATTCATTTTGGAACATAGAAGATTGTTGAACGGGCCCTTAGATCGCATCTACATGATAGGTCTTATGAACCCAAATCCTAGACCTGCACAAACTTGACAAACAAACACATTATTCGATCAATATGCAAGTTAGAACTAAGATTATTCATGAAATCCATTTGCAATGCTCAAATAGGAAAGAAAATGAAGAAATGAACAAAGAAAGAAATGAAATCATATTCTAAGATGCAAACTCTTGATCCCATGAGGGAATTGGTGCCAATTATGTGTAGAAATTGGCCCTTTCCCAACACCTTTGTAAGCTTGATGATGGTTGATCCACTTGATGGTGAAGAACAATGTGACTCCTTGGTAAAATTTGCAATAACCTAGCTATGGTGATGGAAAATGCTTAAGAACATGAATAGAATTACTCTTAATGAAGATAATAACTTTGCATTCAAATTATGGATAATGAATGAGAGGAATAGTCTCTCATTTATAGATTTCAAATTGGAAGAATGAGTAAGATTAAGAAATGTGGGATCATTCAACTTCCAATGGCCAAGTGCCACTTGTCAAGATATGAATGGTTGAATGTTGTGCACATTTTGATCAAAGTGCCAATAAATGTTATTAGGTGGAATTTGAAATTAGTGAAATTATTTGTTGGAGAGGGAAGAAAATGGAGTTATGACCACTTGGCTCAAGGAAAAAGGACTTCTAAGGTGAAATAAATGCCTTGTTGGAAGGAATAAGTCCACTTGGATTTGAATTCAAATTTCAGGGAATATTCCCCTTTTATGCCATGCGAGGGAAAATAGAGATTTAATAAATGAACTAAATCTATTTTCATGTGCAAGTGGTAAAAGCTAGAGGATGGGTCTTTCATTAAGATTAAATTAACCAAAGTTTAATTAATTTAACGAGGAATTAGGAGATGTGGCAATTTAGACTTAAATTTATGAATTGATTTAAATCAAATTGAGAGGAAGGGTTTAATTAAATATATGTTTTGATTTATTTAACTAAAGGGGATAATGTTAGATTAAATAAAATAAGGTTTAATTTATTTAATTTAATAAGAGGACTTTAGTGAATTATTTAATTAAATAGAGATATCGGGTAATTAAATTAAATCGATTAATTTATTCAACAAAGGGGAATGAATTAATCAGATAAATAATGAATTATTTAATTAAGGGATGAAATATGATGATAAGCTGAGAGTATGATTCAGGATGAAACGATGTTAGTAATTAGGATCAAGTGTGTCGATCAATTTTCCATGTCTATATTTTTCCCCTCTTTGAAGCAATGCACTTGTTGTATTGGCTCAAAGAATAAACTGTCGTGATCAAAGTTCAAAATTTCTTGATTGTTTAGATGCCCCACTACTGCCCCAGTGGAAGGATTATGGTAATATGTTGCCCCCTTGAGAGATTGGACAATTTTTTTGATTTTTGGATGATCTTGCGAAAATAGAGGACAAGGTGCTTGAAAGGTCCAAAAATTTCCCAAGATGCATTAGAATGCATTAAAATGCAAAAAAAGATGCAACATAGCCCTCGGTTGGGCAAAAACAAGATTGGGGGACAAAAACCCTAGCTGGATGGTCAAATTAGGTCAAAAACCCCTAATTTATAGGCTTAAATAGACCCTGAGGGGTCACTTTCAATTCATTTGGACATTTAGCCTTTAGAAATTTCTATCTCTTGAGATTTGAGTCCCGATTGAGATGGCACAATGAAAACTTTGCAGACACGTGTCAGAGAGGGTACGAGATTAGTCGAAGGAGATAGCTAGAGAGTACAGCCTCCTCCACCCAAGGTCATATAGTATCTTTAAGGGCATATCGAGAGGTGGTTAGAGAGGCTGAGTACTATTGACAAAATTACAAGCAAGCAATTGCACTAGCTGGTTGGGTGTCGAACTTCTCACAACAGACGAGGATGAGGCCTCCTGAAGACCATGGTGAGAGACTAGAGGGGGAGGGGCACAACTAGCAGGGCTAGTCTTTGACCACAGGCAGTTATCCATTTTTTGATTCATGCGCTTTGATACTTATTTCTCCGATTGTATCATGTATCTTGATGTATATACTTGATCTAATTCTTGTATCATGACAGTTGTATGTTTTGATGATATATATGATATGGTCCTATTTATGGGATGTTCTATGATGTATGAATGAATTTTAATTTCCTATGTGCAATGAGATTCTTTTATTTTATGCTCATGCAAAATGATGTATGTTTCTAGATGATGTGATGATGATTATGGATGCATTTCTTTGTGTTTTTTTCTATGCATTTTGATGACAATCGTATGGATTTATGTATGCTAATTATTATGTACTGATGATGGATGGAAATGATTTCTATTATGCTCTTAATGATTCATGTAATGTATGATATGAGATGAATGTAATGCAATGATTTTTCAAGATACTTAGAATAAGAAATTTATATTATTCCTCATAACTTAAGATGATGATAATGCAAGATGATATGATGTGGTATGATCTATATGATATGATATGAATTTATGCTAATAATTTGTGAATGTAGGGAAAATGCATTAGTGATGTTTTGACTAACTGTCATGGTACCATGTTAGTATGGAAAAAGATAGAAGAAAAGAGATCCAACAAGTTGTTAAAATGACGATGATTTGCTTACCAGGAGTCAGGATTTTCAAAGGGCCAATTACTTTATGTTTGATAACACACATAGGTACGATACATCAAGGTATAAAGAACCACGATGGTGTTGTACCTAGTGTGATGAACTTTGAATTGATAATTAGATATAAGTATTCCTGTTCACAATTAGCACATGGAACCTTATTCAAGATGTAGCTTGGATCTTCTAAACATCTCAGACCAAAACATAGAAAAGAAAGCCTTCCTATGTGGTCAACAAGATACTTAAAAAATCCTCCCTACAAACCATACAAAGTACACATGAATAAGTTATTTTACAAGAGTATCCAATAAGCACATCAGATAAAAAAGATAATAATCGTTGCCCCATTCCTTTATCTCTAGACCTGTTTTGTTTAGGCATCATCGAGAGGTCCTTGGAATGAGCACAATAAGATGAATCCAAAGAAAAGATAAAGTAAACAAACAAGCTAATGTTATGATCTTCAATTGATCCTAATTACTAACATCGTTTCATCTTGAATCATACCCTCAGCTTATCATCACCTTTCATCCCTTAATTAAATAAATCATTATTTATCTGATTAACTCATTCCCCTTTATTGATTAAATTAATCAACTTAATTTAATTAACCCTATATCTCTGTTTAATTAAATAATTCACTAAATTCCTCTTATTAAATTGAATAAATTAAACTTTATTTGATTTAATCTAACATTATCCCCTTTAGTTAAATAAATCAAAACATTTATTTAATTAAACCCTTCCTCTCAATTTGATTTAAAACAATTCATAAATTTAAGTCTAAATTGTCACATCTCCTAATTCCTCATTAAATTAATTAAACTTTGGTTAATTTAATCTTTATACAAGTCCCATCCTTTAGCTTTTACCACTTGCACATGAAAATAGATTTAATTCATTTATTAAATCTCTATTTTCCCTCACATGGTATAAAAGAGGAATATTTCATCAAATTTGAATTCAAATCCAAGTGGAATTAGTTCTTTCAATAAGGCATTTATTTCAACTTACAAGTCCTTTTTCCTTGAGCCAAGTGGCCATAACTCCATTTTCTTCCCTCTCCAACAAGTCATTTCACTAATTTCAAATTCCACCTAATAACATTTATTGGCACTTTTATTAAAATGTGAACAACCTTCAACCATTCACATCTTGACAAGTGGCACTTAGCCATTAGATGTTGAATGACCCCACATTGATCAATCTTGCTCATTCTTCCAATTTGAAATCTATAAATGAGAGACTCTTCCTCTCATTCCTCATCCACAATTTGAATGCAAAGTTATTATATTCAATTGAGAGAAATTATATTCATATTCTTGAGTATTTGACATCACCATAGCTAGACCTCCTTCTAGCATGAAAATGTGAACACCAATCCTAGACCTGCACAAACATGATAAACAAACACATTATTAGATCAATATGGAAGTTAGAACTAAGATTCCCCATGAAATCCATTTACAATGCTCAAATAGGAAAGAAAATGAAGAAATGAACTAAGAAAGCAATGAAATCCTATTCTAAGATGCAAAGTTTTGATCCCATGAGGGAATTGGTGCCAATTATGTGTAGAAATTGGCCCTTTCCGAACTCCTTTGTAAGTTTGATGATGGTTGATCCACTTGATAGTGAAGAACAATGTGGTCCTCCTTGCTAAAATTTTCAATAACCTAGCTATGGTGATGGAAAATTCTCAAGAAGATGAATAGAATTGCTCTCAATTGAAGATAATAACTTTGCATTCAAATTGTGGATGATGAATGAGAGGAAGAGTCTCTCATTTATAGATTTCCAAACTGGAAGAATAAGTAGGATTGAGAAATGTGGGATCATTCAACATCTAATGGCCAAGTTCCACTTGTCAAGATGTGAATGGGTGAAGGTTGTGCAAGTTTTGATCAAAGTGTCAATAAATGTTATTAGGTGGAATTTGAAATTAGTGAAATGACTTGTTGGAGAGGGAAGAAAATGGAGTTATGGCCACTTGGCTCAAAGTAAAAGGACTTGTAAGGTGAAATAAATGCCTTATTGGAAGGACTAAGTCCAATTGTATTTGAATTCAAATTTGAGGGAATATTCCCCATTTATGTTATGTGAGGGAAAATAGAGATTTAATAAATGAATTAAATCTATTTTCATGTGCAAGTGGTAAAATTTAGAGGATGGGACTTGCATTAAGATTAAATTAACCAAATTTAATTAATTTAATGGGGAATTAAGAGATGTGACAATTTAGACTTAAATTTATGAATTGATATAAATAAAAAGTTGAGAGGAAAAGTTTAGTTAAATAAATGTTTTGATTTATTTAACTAAATGGGATAATGTTAGATTAAATCAAATAAGGTTTAATTTATTCGATTTAATAAGAGGACCTTAGATTTTTGATTTAAATAAAATAAATTATTTAAATGAACAGAGATAAAGGATTAATTAAATTAAATTGATTAATTTAATGAACAAAGGGGAGAATGACTTAATTAAATAAATAATGATTTATCTAATTGAGAGATGAAAGGTGATGATAAGCTGAGAGTATGATTTAGGATGAAACGATGTGAGTAGTCAGGATCAAGTGTGTCAGTATATTTTCCATGTCTACTTTTTGCCCCTCTTTGAAGCAATGTGCTTGTTACATTGGTTCAAAGATTAAACTATCTCAATCAAAACTAATTTTTTTTTTGATTAATTTAGATGCTCCACTGTTGCCCCAATGAGAAGGATTTCACTGGTATACTGCCCCCTCGAGAGATAGAGTGGAAATGTTCAATTTTTTGATTTTTCGATTGCGATAAAATGCGAGAGGAGTGGTTCTATTAATCAGAGGACAAAAGATAATTCTTTGATGTAGAAAACTCTAATGATGTATAGATAGTTATCGGCCATTGGTAGCCTCATGTATATTTTGAGATCTCACACCTACTTTAGATAGAAATGTTAATAAAGATAGAAGAATAAGATGATGAAAGGAGGATCCACAAGCTTACGCTATTAATGATGATGATGATTTTCTTATCGGGAGTCAAGATTTTAAAAGTGCCAATTACTTTATGTTTGATAACACACATATGTACGATGCATCAAGGTATAAAGGATCAGCATAGCATTGCAACTAGTGTGATGGACTTTGACTCGACAAAAAATTAGGAGTATTCCTGTTCACACTTGACATACAAAAACCTTGCTAGGATGCACCTAAGAAAGAAAGTATTCACCAAGTTATTTTACAAGAACATCCAAAAAGCACATCAAATAAAAAATATAATGATCATTGCCCCATTCCTTTCTCTCTATTATATAAACCTATTTTTATCAGGCATCATTGAGAGGTCCTCGGAATGAGCACAATAAGATAAATCCAAAGAAAGAATAAAGTAAACAAACAAGCTAATGTTCTTCATACTGCTAGCCAAGACTAAACTATAGTGTGATACCTGATGCTGATGTCCATCATGGGAAGGATGCATCTTAGGACATGTTGTGATTGGGGTTTGATGAGATTGATTGGAAGATAAGCTAGTGATACTCTGAGTTGATCAACTTGCTTGTTTACTGACCTAGACTTTGAAACTTCTGATGATTAGGTGTTCACTTTGGAACTTGCTAGACTTGCTTCCAACTGACTTGAACCAAAGGATGAAGGCAATGACTGATTATTAGGAATGATGATTATTGCGGGTGAAAGTGAGATGAGACAGGTGCACCATTTTGGTATTTTAGATATTTGGATGTTTTTGGTGTTTTTTGAAATGTTTTGAGGCTATTTTTAGGATTTTGAGATTTTATGAATGGTTTTGGATTTTGTGTCTCACGGGTTGATCAAAGATTAGCCTTTCCTACGCTTAAGCTCAGAGATGATGTAGTTTGGACTGACGATTGACCTAACTCAATGATGGGAATGATGGAAAAATGGATTGCCATTGCGATGGATGCCTAAAGGACTGACCTAGGGTGTCTCGAGGGATTATCAAAGATCAACCTTGCCTACGTTCAAGCTTAGAGATGATGTAGTTTGGCTAACCATGTTTTTGATGGTTTTTCTGACTTTTTGACCTGTTTTGGGATTTTTGAGATGTTTTAGATGTTTTTAGATTTGGATATGTGATGATATCAGTCATCTATTTTTGGATTTTTTTGGAAACCAAGTTAAGGTTGACTGATCAGATCAATGGATTGATGATGATAACATTGTTGAGGATACACAACAATGCAAGGATAGTGTTAAGAAACATGAGGATTGGGGAGGATATCCCGAGATGGATTGGTTGGATTTGATTGATCAATATTTTGAAGATTGATTTGGAACAAAATTATTTTGATGATTTGATTTGATGCTAAAGTACACATTAGATGTAACTGATATTGATTTTGGATTGATTCTCGATGAAAGATAAATCTTGATAAGGACTGTCTTCTTGTCAAAATATGCCATGGGCTAGTGATTCGGATTCGTGCTCACAAATGATTTGACCAATTTGATTTTATGTTTTGCAATGTTTGGATCACCACATAAGTTGGAGGATATATATCAAGAGTTATTCCCGAAGCAGGATGTAAATATCTGCCCCCAGTGTCTAGCAATGTATGGAAGGTCGTAGGTGAATTCTTGGATAGGTGTGTGGATGGATGGATATGGTAAGCATGCAAAGGATGCCAAGGATTATCTTGCGATAAGAAAATTGGTTCAGGTAGAGGATGTTTATTTGGATAATGCTTCAAATCTTAGATAATGTTAGGTAGGATAGGATCGGGTATGTGCAGGATCATCATGGAAAAAACAGGCCCTTAACTGGTAATAAAATTTAGAAAATCAGAGTTAGGCAACTTGACATAAATATTTGAATAAGTTATCTATATTATTTCAAAAATATTTAAAAATATAATCTATAGAAAATTGAATGTAGTTTCTAAACTACTAGGTTATTTAAAAAAAAAAAAATCTATTTGGTGAAATTTTGAAATTTTAATGCAGTAGTACTTAAATTTCAGGGAAAAAAAAAGAAGTAGGTGTTTGTCTGACCACCCTAACCACAATAGAATGATAATATTTTTTCATAAGATTTTAGATATAAGTAGGGGAATCATGTACAAATGTGATGCATATTTTTTTGAATTTTTTTTTGGAGTAAATAATTAATTATGATTTTCTTATTACAAATTTAAAAAAAAATAAAAACTAGTTTGTCTAACCACCTTAACTTGGTCAAAACTTCATGAAATTCATTTTTTTTTTTTAATCCTATAGTATGCGAAGCATAGAATGTGACACATATTTCGGATTCAAAAAATGTGATACCGTTTGAAAGTTATAGATGTTTTTCAATCAACCTATCAATCAGGAATTTAGTCATAATTCAAATAGAAAATGAATAATAATTATTTATTAAATTGAAAGTAAAGCATAATTTATATTGGTGGAAAGGTGAGAATCTCCTTTAAAAACCCTTTTTGTTTCATCAATTTTGGGCAAAAAAAAAGTCATCAGCCATATGGGTCATCATATCACTTAGATATCGCCACTTTTTGGCCCATCATGATTCTACACATACTTGATCAATGAAAATGACCCATGTCAAGATGTCTACCATAAGCAAGTGTGAAGTCAACACCAAACTTGGTCAAGATCAAGATAATTTGGAAGATGGATGCAAATATATGAACATGAATTGGATAAATGGTTCGCAGATGAATGGATTTATTATGGATAAGATGGAGGGAATGTTGGCTTTATTATGGATGTGATGAGATGCTTCCAACTGAACTAGTGCACGCAGATGCTTGATTCTACACATGACATCTATTTACCAGGTTTTCATCATGGTACTTGTCCAAAGTGCCACCGAAGTGGTTTTCACTAGAGAATGATTTTTCTCATTATTGTTTTCAATCCTTTTTTTTTAATTTTAATTTCTTTTTTGGTTTTTTGCTGAAAGATTTTAAGCTCATGTTGAGCCACTTGGTTCTATTGATGTAGATGCTTCTATCATAATGTGCCATCGATATCCTGCTTGAAGAAGTTGCCTTGCCAAAATATGTGCACCTAAATGCAACTTTTGAGATCCCTGATCTACTTTGCTGATACCCAAGTTAACTTTGTCTTTGTATGCACATTGAGTTAGAGTGGCCTCTAAATCCTTATGATGAAGGGTTGTTTCCAATACATGGTAAATGTGAGAATTGGATATTATCCATGGAGACATGGATGGTGGGGTGTGTTTAGGAATAAAAGATGGATTGGTTGATAGTTTGGAACCTTTGATTCTCCAAACTTGGGAACATGAGCAATGATGGGTGGATACAAAAGTGTGCATGGAATTAGGACCAACTACTTGACATACTTTGTACGTTTCTTGAGAAGCCTACTTTTGCCTTTGTAGACATTTTTGATGGATATTTTGCCCTTTTTTATTTTGCCCCATAGTTTCTTTGACTAAGGAAGTTTTATAGGGATCATGTCTCTTTGTATTTTTTAGTATCCATATGTATTTGATTTGTCTGATATGCTTCTTAGCTTCTTTTACTTTGATAATGTTATTTGTTCTTTGATTCAAATATCTTTTTTGACATTGGTCCCAATTCGTGGATGGGTTGATGGGTGTATGAAGATTCATGACATGGCTGGTTGTAGTATTGGCATTGGTTTCATCATAATGATCCTTCATGCCCCCTATGTTGATGTTTTCTTGAGACAAAGTTGCCTCCAGTAAGGTGGTAGTAGCATCTTTGTTCTTAGATTCTCCCTGTTTTGAGATGTCTTTTTCAAAATGCATTATTTGACAAATGAATACTGAAGATGATGTCATTTCAATTTGTTGCTCTGCCGACTCTGGAATATCCTATTTTGTTTGACATGTTCCCTTCAGTGGATAATAGTGGATATCTTCATAAATTATTTCCTCAGTTTAAATTTGGGATATATTTGATCCTTATGTTGACAACTTAGTTTGACTATAGGAATCAATAACCTGCTCTCTTTGTGTAATAATGTCAGGAGTAAAAGAATCCTTTTTTGAATGAAAATCATCTATGTGTCCATCCAAGGAAAGAATCTCATGGGTATATGGAGGAGTATGTGCTATGTGGATGTCATAATCTTATATAGATAGGAGAGTGTCCATTATATCATTGTAGTAGCTTGGAGATACAAATTCTTGATCTTGAATATTTTTAGAATTGCTTTCGACATGCTTTGGATCAAGTTCTTCACATGGGTCAATTTCAAAGAATGGTTTTCTTATAAAGGGTTCTTGGATATCTTCATTAGGCATAGGAAGTTTCTCAAATTTCATGAGGTCAAAGTATGTCCATATGTTTTGGAAAGGATCATTGATAGAACTTGGTGAAATATTTTGATCATACTTTGGAATAAATTCTTGAGATATGTCCCCTAACTCATTAGGTGATGTAGAGACATTTTCAATGATCGTGGTGGGAATCTGTTGCAAGCTTTTGTGAGGGATTAATGCTTGTGTTTTCTGTTGATCGAAAAATGCATGTTGTTGGTCATGTTATTGCTATGCCAACAATACATGCTGTTGGTCATGTTTTTGATATGTCAACAATGCTTTTTTTTGGTCTTGTTGTTGAGCCACTTGTTGTTGTGGCTGAAAATATTGTAGGACTTGTTGATGGATTTCTTGCAATTGTGCCTAGTATTGTGCTTGCACCTGTCGAGCCTGGTGTTGGGCTTGAGCTTGAGCTTGTTCTTGTTGGGCTATTTGTGCCACTTGCACAACTTGTGCAGCTTGTTGGGCTTGTGCAACTTGTGTGGTTTGTTGGGTGGTTGATTGCGCTTGCAATTGTTGGTTTTGGAGCACCTTTTGATGGGTAGCTTATCGAGCAGCTTGCAACATGATGAATAATTAATTTTCTCTATTGTTTTTTTGGTGGTGGTGGCGGTGGATTGGGAATGGTGTTGACCATTGTGATGAATGGAATGGTCACATTGATTGCTAGGGTTCAAGTGGTGAATGGTGTGATTGAGATTCTTGGTCCTTGAGACACTTAAGGGATGGTGGTTGTGTTGACCATTGGGGTTGCTTGGATGCTTGTCATATGTTGTTGCGATATTGATGGCAAGATGAGAGAATTTGGTATGATGTTTTGATTTATGATTGGGGTGTTTCTTAGATTCGATTGATTGATGGTTGGTAAAGGGGGGAGGCTCATGCCTTGATTTTTTGGTTGATAGATTTGTAAGTTTTGATTTTGATTTAAATCTACCAAAGGGAAAGGTTTTCTAAAATTTAGATCGAGCATGCTCACTTTTGTTGTACCATTGAGGTTTGGAGGAGATAATGATCCCATGTATGGTTTGTACAAATGCAAGTTTTACAAATCAATTGGCATCATAAGGCTTGGATAGTTTGGTTGAACTGGATTATTCATGATGGATGAATCAAGTTTATATTCCATGTTCCTCTTGTGTTTTGACCTTGTTAATCTCTGAGGGGTTTAGGACCAATGATGAGATGAACGATGAAAGGGGTGAATGATATGGGTGTTTAAACTTTTAGGAACTTTGGATCAATGCTAGACTTTAGGACTTGTAGTTTTGATTTTGATTGATTGATAATGAACTTGTAGACTCTAGGAAGTTGTGGTATCCTAGGGTAAACTCATACAAGAGAGGATAGTTTGACTAAGTGTGCTAAGTTAAACAAGATGATTTTCAATAATTAACTTGTAGATTATAGGAAGTTGTGTTATCCTAGAGTAAACTTGTACACAAGAGGATAATTTGGCTACGTGTGTTAAGACAAACAAGGTGATGTTGATTTTTCCTAAAAGTCTAGCATAAGTGATGTTTTCCAAGGTTCCAAAAGTTGTTGGTGAAATGAGATTTGATTTTGATGGTTGAGGGATGGATGAGAATGATTTATTTTGATCCTAAATGAACCTAAGAGGGACTTGTTTCCTCAAAAGACTATAAGATAAAACATAAACCAACACATGTGTGGGGTTCAATTGATTTTATCTTGGTTAATGACTTTATTTTTTTTACCATATCCACTTCTTGATTAGATTTTCAAACTAAATGTCTATGTTTCCATTCCTTTTCATTTCACAAGGTTCATTATGTGAAATTCAAGGTTTCAAGAGCATAGTTTCTTGGGTTGACTTTAGTGAAAAAAAATGATGATTAAACCCAAGTACTTAGAAACCTCTAAGGATAGAATCCCTAGGGCAAGCAAGAGCACTTAGATTTGTCAAAGGATATTTGTTTCCTCAAAAGGGTTTAAAATTTTAAAGTTTTTTGGGAATGTTTTTTTTCAAATGTTCTGAGACCCAAGCAATGTATTTTTTTATTCCAAGAACATGTACAATCCTAGGATGAAGAGACAATATTTTATTGGCTTTCCACTTGGATAAATCCAACTACATATATTCAATGCGGATGATTAGATTATTGACCACATAGGCTCCCCTCCACAACACACACTTCTCGGGTCAGCCAAGCATCAATACCCATGAAACTCCCATGGCATACTTTTCATCTCTACAAAAGAACTGCATATATATGTGGGGCGGCTTCAAAGGACATGACATTTTGGACCAACAAAATAGTTAAGGATTTTGGCGTTTTTCTAAACAAGGGTTTTAATGCGGGCATTCCATTTGTGGGGGAATATCTAGTACGATGAGAGACCATTGTTGCCCTTCTCGTCGGAATAATCCTCATGATATTGGCCTTTGTTCCAATGTTCATACTTATATCTCGGGTGGAAGTCATTTAACATTAGCGTGTTCCCAGTTGGGTTGTTCCCTTGGGTGATTAATTTTTCCCACAAGGAAATCCCACTAAGATAAACACAAGCGAGCAAGAATATCCCATAGTTCTATTGACCTTCGTTGAAAAACAAAGGGAGAACACTCACAATATGCCACGCTCACACTCGCAAGATGTTTTGTTCAATTTTAATCCCAAAATGAAATGTGGAGGTAATTACTTTACTCAACTTAAGATCACCAAAAACCCGTTTATTTCTCAAGATCATCATGAGGCACGAGAGAAGCACATACGTCCTTTTAATGGTATTAATTTGAGTAAACAATTACAAAACAAAAATAACATCTCATTTTAAGTCCACAAAACAATAGTGAATTCTTTTTATAGCACCAAATCAAATGTGGGATTTTTCTTTTTCAGTTGTTAATCCTTAAACCAAATCTAGTAAGTTGTTCTAAAATTATTTTTAACCCCTTTGTTTGTAAAATTTGAAAAAAAAATTGTATTGTTCTTTTTAAAGCCCAAAAGGAAATTTAGTGTTCCTTTAAGCATGAAAGATAACAATATTTTTTTAAGAGAGATTGAGAATTCTCTAAGAGTGTTAAACAACACTAAAGTGTTTAAAAACACTTGGTATAAGATGAGAATGATTTCATAATGTAACCTTCCAGTTTTATTTCCTCCTTGCCTTAACCTACAAAATCATTAAAACTAGAAGATACAGAGACGACAAATAGGTTAATAGCTCAAAAAACTGAAAACAAAAAGGCACATGTCAAAAAAATAAAATTGAGCTTCTTACTATCACCCAATGATGTAGTTAGAAAATGTGGCAGAGCTTAGAAAATCCAGTGGAAAAATATAGCGTCGTTGATGACTAAGAGTGGCACTCTCCAATAGGAAAGAGAGCACAATGATGACGCTATTTAGCCCAGTGGTGCAGTTTGGAATTTAGCTTGAATTTTGTGGGTGAGAAGACTCCAACGCTAGAGTTTGAATTTTAGAGTGGTGCAATATAGCGCTGCTTGACTAATAGTAATGAAATTTGGTGCCATTGGACTGTGAGCAGTGTAATTTCTTGTAGGCACAAAAAATGTCAAAAAACCACAGATTTTGGAAAAATATGATGAATCTCTCCAAATGAGCCCTCCTTCTAGCACCGAAATGTGAACCCAAATTGTAAACCTTTACAAGCATGACAACGAAACACATTATTAGATCAATATGCAAGTTAGAACTAAGATTCCTCATGAAATCCATTTACAATGCTCAAATAGGAAAGAAAATGAAGAAATAAACTAACAAAGCAATAAAATCCTATTCTAAGACGCAAACTCTTGATCCCATGGGGGAATTGGTGTGAATTATGTGTATTAATTGGCCCTTTCCCAAATAATTTGTAAGCTTGATGATGGTTGATCCATTTGATGGTGAAGAACAAGGTGACTCCTTGCTAAAATCTGCAATAACCTAGCTATGGTGATAAAAAATGCTCAAAAAGATGAATAGAATTTCTCTCAATTGAAGATAATAACTTTGCATTCAAATTGTGGATGATGAATGAGAGGAAGAGTCTCTCATTTATAGATTTCCAAATTTGAAGAATGAGCAAGATTGAGCAATGTGGGATCATTCAACATCCAATGGCCAAGTGCCATTTGTCAAGATGTGAATGGGTGAAAGTTGTGCAAGTTTTGATCAAAGTGCCAATAAATGTTATTGGGTGGAATTTGAAATTGGTGAAATTACTTGTTGGAGAGGGAAGAAAATGGAATTATGGCCACTTGGCTCAAAGTAAAAGGACTTGTAAGGTGAAATAAATTCCTTGTTGGAAGGACTAAGTCCACCTGGATTTAAACTCAAATTTGAGGGAATATTCCCCATTTATGTTATGTGAGGGAAAATAAAGATTTAATAAATGAATTAAATCTATTTTCATGTGCAAGTGGTAAAATTTAGAGGATGGGACTTGCATTAAGATTAAATTAACCAAAATTTAATTAATTTAATGAGGAACTAGGAGATGTGACAATTTAGACCTAAATTTATGAATTGATTTAAATAAGAAATTGAGAGGAAAGGTTTAATTAAATAAATGTTTTGATTTATTTAACTAAAGAGGATAATGTTAGATTAAATCAAATAAGGTTTAATTTATTCAATTTAATAAGAGGACCTTATATTTTTGATTTAAATAAAATGAATTATTTAAATGAACAAAGATAGAGGATTAATTAAATTAAATCGATTAATTAATCAACAGAGGGGAGAATGACTTAATTAAATAAATAATGATTTATCTAATTAAGAGATGAAAAGTGATGATAAGCTGAGAGTATGATTTAGGACGAAACAATGTTAGTAATCAGGATCAAGTGTGTTGGTATATTTTCCATGTCTACAGGTCTATCGTGCCTTACATCTAAGTCTCGGTGCATCGCCCTAGTTAGATCATTTACTTTTATACATGCTTCCTTTTCCCATTCAAAACCCTAGTTATAAAAGAACTGACTTATTTAAAATCTTGAGGTTACTTAGTTTAGTGCAATAGATCCCCCCTTTAACTTTGTTTCCCATAGAAGGCTGTTACCTTGCCAATTTATGGCATCGACAGTTTTTTATCTTTCCTGGCACGCCTAGTGGGACCACTTAAATATACCAAATCAAAAGGGTCTATACAACATCGACCTATTACTAGGTGATGAACCACAAAAAATATTGGCTTGTTAGTACCTCCACCAGTAACAATGCATACCCAAACTTGCCTAGTAGGGTTTTTAGATCTGAGCCATAATGTTGATCACAAATCAAAATTATGTGGCCTAGGACACTGAAAGTCCACTTTTAGCCCTAGTTGCACCTATAATATGGGCCCCTATCCCAGTATTTTCTCTCAAATTTATTCCAAAGTTTACTCGAGATGGCTTGAGAGCACCATCCCAACATCTGCAAGATGTTGCAGATGTGTCTCTGATGCACAAAGTTATAGATCAGAACATATCACTGAGACTGCTTGCTTCTTCTTTGCGAGGAAGAGCACTCTATTAGTATCACACTCTACCAGCTAATACTATCGGTACTTGGGATTAGCTTGGGGATCCATTTGATGAAATATTTTCTAATGATGGATATAAGTCTTCGCTATATCACCAACTATCATAAATCAAGTGAGCCCCATCTGAATCCATGAGTGATATCAATGCTCATTTCCATACAACCTGATAGAGAATCTAGAATGTCGTTTGACTGTTGGTCGAGTTAGCATTTATGTTCTACTTAAAGTCCATCAACACCGACATCTCCATGATGATCTAGTCACTCATTGGAACCACATTAACAGATGCATACAACATAGCAGTTAAGGCAAAAAACAACCTAATTGATGCTGGGAAGTTGCCACCTCGTCCCATTATGCCGATATTTCTCAAAATATTAGCTTCTACTCAGGAGATTCTATCGACAAGCACACCCACCCCACCCCTATCTATGTTATATGAGTGTGTCATATAATTCTACTTCTACATCTAGTGCCTCAAAAGATGAAATGAGCAACATAAGGGAGATGTTACGAAACTTGACAAATGAAGTAATCACTATCAAGAGTAACGAGGCTACTCCCCTAAGACCATCCTACCAGGCTATCAAAATAGAATACCCTCCTACCAATAGAACCAATATCAAGGAGCCACGTGCAAAAATCTATCGACTTAGAAAAATAACCAAATAGTGTCGGTACTGACTCCGTTGGGGGCTGCTCAAAATAGTACAAGTAGAGAGCTGACCGCAAGGTAGAACAATCTTGCCAAAGACTTCAATCCCTGGTGTTATCCCTATGATGATTCTCATATGCCTTGAAATTTTTCATGTGGAAATTTGCAACAAAACATTGTGGAACAACGTAGCCAAGGCAAGGCGAAAAATTTAGGATATACATATGCCTCTCCCCAAATGGATATTGTGGTTCTCACCGCACAGATTGAGGGAATGCCCTTAGAGCAAGAAAATTACATGGCTCCTAACCATGCTCTCCTCTCATGGATGGAAGGAGAGGAAGAAATCTTCACTTATGAAACATCTACATTGACGATATCACAAGTACATTATGACTACAACACTCAATTGAAGAGGAGATTCATAGGAAAACTAGTTACTTTGCCACCTAGAAACATCCTGGACCAACCCCGTGGCCCTTCCACAATCAGTTCGCATCCACAACTGTAAAAGGAGATCATCATCACCAAATCAAAGGAGCAGAAGCCTCAAAATCTGCCATCCTTCAACGTGGTGGAACAATTGAAGAAATATTCCACTAATATATCCCTTTGGGATATCCTAGCCATTCCAGAGAAAAATTTATTACTATAGAAGGCCCTGCAGAAAGATATGGCTGAACAATCAATAGGACAAACTCCCAAAACTGCAACAAAATCATTGCCTCTAGTCAAAGTCCTTGTGAATCCTATAGAGGAAGCTCCACTTGAAGCCAAAAGGGAAAAAAAAAAACCTAAACCCTTTTTTTTTACTCTTATTGTAGGGAAGAAATTGTTGCATAACTCCATGATTGACTCTGGTGCTAGCACTAAAGTCATGCCCAAGCATATAGCTGAAGATTTAGGGCTTAACTATGAGCCCTTGAAGAGAGGAGTTATGTAGTTGGATGGGAACAAGGTCGAAACTGTAGGCGTGATTAAGGACCTCCCCTTAACTTTTTTTTCTTGTCTTAGATCATAACAATGTCACAAGATACTGTGATCAATTACGTCGCTTTGATATTCGACCTTTGCCTTTCCCAAAAATTCACCTCAAAGATAGGTGAATACCTTTCTTTGGATTGGTCCCACCTAATTCTCAAAACTAATCATGAGTCTAAAATAAAGATAATATCAGAACCTCTACATGCAAAACGTGTAGCTGATGAAGCCATGATAAAATTCGAAGACATTGATGTCTTTGTCACCAAAGAAGAAGCTAGTGGTAGCAAGTTGTTAGAGCATGAGTAGGCAACTAAAGACAGAGTCGATCGAGAATAAGTCTTCTTGATTAAGTATGTAGGCACCAATCCTTTCAGCAATTATCATGCTACCGGTTTGGGCACCTATGTCATCTATGATGAAGATCAAGAGTTCCTGAGGGTATTAAAAGACTCCACGACCAAACAAGCTTCAAAGCTCTAGACATTACACTTCGATGGAGCAAGATGCAAGGCTGGTGCTGGTGCTGGGATACACCTAATGTCTCCATCCAATGATAAGGTCTTTAGGTCATTCTGCTTCCATTTTTCTTGCTCAAACAATGAAGCCGAGTATGAGGGTCTCGTGCAAGGGCTAAGTCTCGTAGAATGCATGGGTATCAAACAATTAGTGGTGTTCGGAGATTTTGAACTTGTAATCAACCAAGTCAAAAAAATATCTACTACAAAAAATGTCTATATGTGGTCTTATATGCATAGGGTATGGGACCTCATCGAAGGTTTTGAAGCTTTTAACATCCACATGGTGCCAAGAGAGAAAAATTCAGATTTGGATCACATGGCCACAAGAGGATCTCAATTTGATCTTGTCTCTAAGTTGATCAAGAATGTGCACCTTGTGCGAGTGATTTTTCAACCCTTTATTCCCGATAATGATCAAGAATGGCAATTTCTTGAAAGTGATGAACACATCACCTCATTCATTCAACAATAGGGAGAATTTATGATTAGTTTCAACCAAAAATTGAAGAAGCATACAAAGGACAAATTATCGAGTTGAATTCAAATAAGCTTCTAAAAGGGTTGGTCACCCTCAAAAATTTGGTCAACTATGATGATGCAAGGAATTATACAAGAATTTTTTTAGCAGACCAGGCAGACTACGTTGACCTTGAGGTCGGGAATGGAAGAAAACTGAAGGTTGGGAAAGAAGTTCCGCAATATGATAAATATAGGCTTATACACTTCTACAAAAAATACGAAGGGGTTGTGGCCTAGTCTTATGATGACATTAGGGGATATGATACTAATATCATCCAACACACCATCAAACTAATGGAAGGTGCTAAGCCTATCTGACAAAAAAAGAGGCCCGTCAATCGAAAGATTGAAGCCTTACTAGCAAAAGAGCTAGAAAAGTTGATCCAGTCCAAGATTGTCTTTCCAATCAAGCACAATATGTGGGTATCTAACTTCATTCTAGTTCAAAAGAAAAATAGATACATTCATCTCTGTGTTGACTTCCACAACCTAAACAAGGCATCACTAAAAGACCTTTACCCATTGCCTTCCATGGAATCGATCTTGCAGACTGTGGTAGGTTTAGAGATGTTTTCTATGTTAGATGGATTCTCAGGCTACAATAAGGTTTGGGTCAAAGAGGAATATCAACACAAGACCATGTTCACCACCAAGTGGGGAATTTGCATATGCCAAAATTTTGTTCGACCTATCGAACGTGGGGGCTACCTTCCAGTAGGCAATGGATATCGCTTTCCGTGAACTGATCAACAAAATCATCCTCATCTACTTAGATGATCTGATCATATTTTCCAAATCTAAAGATGACCATTTTGATCATCTAGAGATGGTTTTCAAAAAATTCCAAGAGTTCGAGGTATCCCTGAACCTGAAAAAAATTGTTTCCGAAGTACCACAAGGAAAATTGTTGGGGCATGTAGTGTCCCAAGAAGGAATCACTATTGATCCTAAAATGGTAAAAGAAATCAGAGAGCTTCCTCTTCCAATAAACAAGAAAGGAGTACAATATTTTTTGGGAAAGGTTAACTTTGTAAGAAAGTTTATTTCTAATTTTGCACGAATAATTAGACCAATCACCTTGATGCTAAAAAAGGACCAATTGTTCAAATGGACAAAAGAAGTGAGGGAAGCCTTTGAGAAGAAAAAGTGATGCAATTCTCAAATTTTGAAACTTTGATGTGCCCATTTTGAATTTTTCCTCTGCACTATCAGAAGTGCACCTGGCAAATCTACCTGAGTGACCCACTTTGGAGGGTCATAATTTGAAGCTTGTTGATTTTCATACAAAACCCATTTGGAGGCTCACTCATGTGTCATATGTGAGTGTGCATGTCAATTTTTAGATTCTCATGATGAGGTTTTTTAGGGTTCCTAAAAGAGAAGTTGGAGGGTTTTGAAAATGTTTTTGTATTTGCAAACGTTAAGTTTTGCAAAGTAGCCTCTCCTTTGAGCTTGCATTTTGCAACCAGTTGAATTTCATGTCAAAATGAATGTTGGTTTGCATTATCCATACCAAGATGAGATCACATGTCAATTTTCAAAGCTTTATAAGTTGATTTTCTATTTTTAACAGGTCAAAACCAAGTGTAATTTTTTTTGTTTTGCACCTGCATTTTCAGAAGCCTTTTTGAGAGGTCGACTTTGAGTGTCAATATATTTTGATGGGAGATGATTCAAGCCAAGAAATTTTTCACTCGTTCTTAGTGTACCTAAATGATCTACTATGTCCAGTGGTAGCTTACTAGGAGTGGTTTTGGTATTTTTCCAATGAGGTGTTTTCATGAGTTTTGAGTGGTTCTGAATAGGCTGTTGTTGAAGAAAGTTCAACTGAGCAACTTTGACAATTAATAATTTTTTCCTCATGATTGATTTCTTTGATCTGTCTTTTGCATTGCATTTTCTAGACCAACGTCTACATTCTTGTAAGTTTTCATAGCTCCAGGAGGTTGTTTGACTAGTTTTCCAATCTAATTCCAGAGCCCACCTGACCAGTTTTGACCATTTTGCAAATGTGCATGAAAGCAACTTTTAGTGACAACGCAGTTCATATTTTCAATCTAGATGTACTCAGAAGCTTCCTCAGATCAATTTGAGCATGAAACTAATTTGAAAATGATTTTTGTTTGTCAGGCCCATAAGGGGACCCTACATGTATCACATAGCTTCAGGGAAGCTTTCAATCATATGAGTGTAGTAGTGAGTCATATACCCTGTACTCTAATTAAAATCTTGTTACTGTTGTGAGGGAAACATTAGAAATTCTTGCCAAGTGTAAGGTCTTGCAGATGAGAGATACTCTCTACATGTGGAGGTTGAAGCTCTTCACACTTTTTCTTCTAGAAATGAATATGCTGATAGAAAATATCCACCGATCCCTTTGATGGTTTGAAATAATTTGATAGGGCCATTGAGAAATCAATTTTTTTCTTTGAGGGAGCTATCCAAGAGGAAGTGATTGGTGAGTGATTATGACATTCATG
The DNA here is from genome assembly GCA_007115665.2 of Sequoiadendron giganteum. Lineage (NCBI taxonomy): Eukaryota > Viridiplantae > Streptophyta > Pinopsida > Cupressales > Cupressaceae > Sequoiadendron > Sequoiadendron giganteum. The sequence continues at coordinate 812,031,375 of CM021101.1, read as the reverse complement.
AACTTCTTATCCTAAGCTATGAGGCAGGCCGAGAATGAGTCCCAATTGGGCCTAGTTTTGATGGAGTGTGAAATTCGAAGGGAACTAGTCAGTCTATGCCCTTGAGGATACAAATAACATAAAAATTAAGATATTGGAGTCATTGGTAATAGTAATGGTTGGAACTTTGGTTCCTCTCCATTAACCCAAAAGGTTCCTTTTGGCAAAATAATGAAGGCACCTTCAAGATCTTAAGATTTGAAAAGAAGGGGTTTTGTGAAAATTGCAATCATCGTGCAAACTAAAGGGACTATTTGAGCCTACAAAAGGAATGTAGTAAATTGTTTAATGGGGCTTTTTCTTTGCATTGAACCCAAATATCTATCTACCCAACTCAAGTGCACTGAAAGAGAACAGGGAAGATATATGGCATGAGCTCGAGTGATTACAGATCATGCCTAGTTTTGATTCAGGGATGCATTTAGTGTGAGTTTGAATGAAGAAACTAATTCATACACTGGAATCATGAAACACAATAAATAGACAAATGTTGCAAGCAATTACATAAAACAATTTTGTTGAGAAGACATTAGAGATTTTCGAGCAAACATAGTTAGAAGAAGAATTTTTTGAGTTCAAGAGGGATTCATAAGTGAGGTGGTACATCTCCGATGAGCATGAGAAATCTATTATGAAGTGCATTGAATGGTTTGGGTACATTTAATGTTGATAAAACATATCCAATGCTCTATGGTATTTTGCTACGTGGCACAATTCTTAGAGATTTTCTCAACTGTTCACAAAGTGCTTGATCAAGCTTGTTGAGGGGGTCCACTTGGAAGTATGCAGTCATAGTATCACTAAATCAACCCCTCATGATTGCTTGAAACTGAAGAAACATTAAGGATTAGGTATTGAGAAACAGAGGTCGATGCACTGGTAGGAAAGGGTATAAAAATTGTTTAAGGAAATTATTTTTGTTGATAACAATGTGCACACTGTGCTAGCAAATGAGGAGAGGAGCCAAGGCATATAGGGCACATGAACTCATTTGAAATAATATCCAGATGGATGTGCAAAAGGAATGCCATCATTGCAGGATAAAATAGAGTGGATTTATTGACATGTTTTAGAAACCTTAGGCAAATGTTGATGCCCATGCTATTGAGAAGGGCTCGAGCAAGGGGGAAGGGTCAGTGAGCAAAGAGGCATGACCATGACCATGGTGAAGGAGCTACATGAAAAACAAAATGAACCAATGAGAGGAACAAAAATTAGGGCAATGATGGGAAACAAATGGAATCACTGGTGGAGAAAGAGATCTCGGTGCAACCCATCTTGGCCCTTCCCTTCCATCTTGTGGGCTTAACATGATCGTGTGCTATTTCTTGTGGGATAGCATGGTAAGTGTGGTGGGGGAATTTGTGTTTTACAAAAGGAAGTTTGAAAATGTGATTAAGATGCTCGCATGGAGAAGTAAAGAGTGTTGATGTTATAGCAGCTTAGGGTTGCACTTCATTGCACACGCCTCAAGAAGGAAGCATAAATTAAATGGGTAGCCATTTGGCTATTTAATTTATGTTAACAACATTTGATAAACATAAAGGGCTGACCCTATATGGTTCGCATGATTTGTTTATTGTTTGGGCTGACCCACCTTGCAATTATCATATATTATGTTTATTCTAAGGGGGCCAACCTAAGTGAAGAGGTGCCTGATTTTGTATAAGTACAAGGTCTTTCCTTGTCATTTGTAATCAAGTTAAATTCGTATTTTCTTCAAGCAAGTTCGCACTTAGGCAGTAGATTATTATCTTGTAGCAGCAGACCTATCTCAAGGTGTTTCATATTCGCATTTAGGAGAAGTGCTATTGTATCAAATTCACCTATGTGCTAGGCCTGAGTTGTAAGTAGATTTCTACTCTTGTTCTATATAATTTAAGAGGATTATTTGCTGGGTTTTTCTCCCTCAAGAGGAGGGTTTTCCCAGGGTATCTTGTTGTGTTCATTGTCTTATATGTTGCAATATAATAAGTACTTTTTGTTTATGATCTGATCTAAGAAACACTAACATGGTATCAGAGCGGGTTTGAAAAAGATCAAGATCAGATTCATTTTTGTAGCACTTACCTTAATATTTTTTCAGTCTATCCTTTATTCTTGTTTTTTAAAAGTTCAAGATGGTGAATGGTCTAAAAATTGAGGATAGTCTCGAAGGAGTTTCTAACTACACATCATGGAGGTTCAGGATCATGCTCACATTGGAAGAGAATGATTTGGCTGAGTTTGTGAAAACAAAAGTTCCCGAACCTAAGGAGGAAGAAGAGAAGTTACAGTGGAGGAAGAAAGATACTAGGGCAAAGAAAGTGTTGGTTGATTCTGTCAAGGATCATATTATTCCGATTGCCTTCAAGTTGGATACTGCAAGGGAGATGTTCAAAACATTGGAAAAGATGTACGAAATCAACAACACCAGTCGTGCCCTAACCTTGAAGCAACAACTACTTCACATTAAGATGGCGGAAGAAGAGTTTGTCATCACCTACTTCATGAGGATTTCAGAGATAAGAGATCAGCTCTCTACAATTGGTCAGATGATTGATGACAAAGACTTGACTATGCTTTATCTCAATGGTCTTCCGCTTTCAGGGGAGTTGTTTATTCAAGGAATCAGTGCAAGATCTAAACTTCCCAAGTTTAATTGATTGAGGATTGACTGCATTCAAGAGGAGTCGAGACTAATGGCAAGGGGCATTGGTCAAAGTTCAAAGAATGAAGATTTACACGTTCTCACCTCTCATTCATCGAAGAAAGGATTCTTTAAGAGGAATTGAGATAATGGGTCAGATGGTGCTCCTGCATTCAAGAAGAAGTGGGACCTCTCTCATGTTCAATGCTTTAGATGTGACAAATTTGGTCACTATGCGAAGGATTGTCCTACTAGGCCTAATCAACATGCTTCATTTGCAGATGTGATTGAGATCTCTCCCCAAAATGATTCTAGTGAATTTCTACTCTAGTCATGGGCCTATGTTCAAGCTATGAAGGTTGTGTACTCAGCGCAAGAGCAGGGTATCATACCATGTCCACCCTTCAGAATATTTAAGAGATAAGTATTCTTTGTTTTTGATTACCATTCTAGGCTAAAATTCAGTTTGTTGAGTTGTGCAAATCTGACATTATTTACTTAGGATTATGTGTGACCAGTAAATAGTGATCTCTGTGATAAGATTCTTTAGATTTATTCATTGCAAGTTGTATCATACTAAATTGTTAAGATTGTCTTTTGAGATTAGCTTTTTTTTTGAGAAATTGAAAGAAAGACATGTCATGATTAATGAATTAATTATCTATTACTCTCAAGATTTTTGAAGTGTTGCATGGTTGAAAAATGTTCATGAATTGTTTTGGAGCCACTAATTCATGCTATTGAGATTGTCAATCATGTATGCTCCTAGTTATGGTATGTCTATTTGAGATAGTTGAGCTCCATGAACTATGAGTAATCTCTTGTTAATGATTTCAGGAGAAGCGTAAGAGATTGCTTTCAAGAAGAGCGTGATGCATCCTATAGGTTGAAGGATGGAGACTCTACTTGCAGCCTTGAGACTAAATAATTAGCTGAATTCATCTTTTGGAAAAAGAAGAATTAGCCTTAAGAGGGAGTTCTATGACTCGTTGAGAAAAAGTAAGGGTTGCAATGTTGCAAGGCTAGATGTTACATTGTTGAAGTACCTCTTCAAGCAGTTGGGTTCTAGATTGCTCAAGTTGAATTGGATTGGTAGCTCCACAAATCTATTCAGAATAGAGTGATCTGGAATGCAGTCGAAGAGGACAACCCTGAATCTCTACTGAGGTGTGCGTTGGAAACCATTTCTCTAAAGACAAGTGTTGCAGGAAATCTTGGACAGTGAGGTGAAATGGTTGATGCAAGTGATCTAAGATTTAGAGGGATCCTACTGAACCTAAAGATGATGGTTGTGTTGCTCTAGATGTTGTTTCAGTTGAGGCCTGCGATGATATCCTAGTATAGAAGGAAGCAGTCTTCTGTGGCACTGAGTACAGCTAAGGCTGAGTACATTACAATATATGGTATTGAGAAAAGATATTCAGTTGAGGTATATCAGCACTGATGAGAAGATGGCAGTCATTCTCATCAAGCATCGCATCAGGATAATGTTTGTGTACCTTCAAGACAAGCTTGATATGGTGGAGAATGAAGTCCTAGCTGAGAGGGAGTCTTAGTATCAGTGATCTTCAGATTTGTTAATGCATTTCTCTATTGAGAGAGATTTGAGGTGCAAGCCCTTGATAATGCATTTCTCTATTGAGAGAGATTTGAGGTGTAAGCCCTTGTTAATGCATTTCTCTATTGAGAGAGATTTGAGGTGTAAGCCCTTGATAATGAATTTCTCTATTGAGAGAGATTTGAGGTGTAAGCCCTTGATAATACATTTCTCTATTGAGAGAGATTTGAGGTGCAAGTCCTTGGTAGTGCATTTATCTTCGAGATTTGAGGTGAAAGCCCTTGTTTCCACCCTCTGGGAGAGCCATGGTGGATGTCATGTGTGTGAATCCATGACAAAATCACGTGAGTGAATCCGTGATGATTTACTTGTGCTTGTGTATCACCCTCTGGAGGAGCCATGGTGAAAGTCACATTTAGGTGACAACATCACATTAAGTGATGAGCATTTGTTCATACCATCTATGGAGGTAGCCATGATGGTTGATATCACGATGAAGTGATACTCTATTTTTTTTCATATTGATATGATGTGTCGTGTGCAGGTGGAAGGATCATCCCTAGCTGAGAGGGAGTGTTGATGTTATAGCAGTTTAGGACTGCACTTCATTGCACACGCCTCAAGAAGGAAGCATAAATTAAATGGGTAGCCATTTGGCTATTTAATTTATGTTAACAACATTTGATAAACATAAAGGGCCGACCCTATATGGTTCGCATGATTTGTTTATTGTTTGGGCTGACCCACCTTGTAATTATCATATATTATGTTTATTCTAAGGGGGCCGACCTAAGTGAAGAGGTTCCTGATTTTGTATAAGTACAAGATCTTTCCTTGTCATTTGTAATCAAGTTAAATTCGTATTTTCTTCAAGAAAGTTCGCACTTAGGCAACAAATTATTATCTTGTAGCAGCAGACCTATTTCAGGGTGTTTCATATTCGCAGTTAGGAGAAGTGCTATTGTATTAAATTCGCCTATGTGCTAGGCCTGAGTTGTAAGCAGATTTCTGCTCTTGTTCTATATAATTTAAGAGGATTATTTGCTGGGTTTTTCTCCCTCAAGAGGAGGGTTTTCCGAGGGTATCTTGCTATGTTCATTGTCTTATATGTTGCAATATAATAAGTACTTTCTATTTATGATCTGATCTAAGAAACACTAACAAAGAGGGCCGGATAAAATATTAAGTGGGCCTTCTTTAAAGGTTAAAATGAAATATTTCATGTGTGAAATATGAGATAAAACATGAGGTAATTCACTAAATGTGAAAAGGAAAAATATTTTATATGGGGATTTTAAAAGTCCATTTTCAAAAGTAAAAAATGAGAGATGGGTGCAATGTAGAGCACGGGTAGGATTTTCATTTGCCCAATATTTTTTAAATGGGTTTCACTTTTGAAAGTGGAATAAGGTATTAGGGGCAAATAGTTTAATGAAAATATGAGGCACGATGAGATTTCAAAATGCCTCCAAATATTGTGGGAAAATGTTTTAATGATGAGTATAGTGGGTGAGGTGAATATTTAATTCCAAATGAAGCTCAAATGTTGGCATCTAAAAATACACAAGGATATACTTTGATGAAAATATATTAAGTACTGGGCATTAAAATTTTAGAATGAAGGCATCAGATATTTTGTAACCTGAGTTTGTTCATTTTATGAAAAAATATTATATGCTGGTAGATAAGGTATTTCTACAGCAAGCAAAGAGTAGAAGTGAATGTTTTTCATAGGAAGATATTTTGCAATTGCTAGTAAAATGAAGTTTCTCCAAAGGGACTACCAGTTGTAAATGAATTTTGAGATGTCACAAAATGGTCCAATTGGTTGGTGACATGTTTACTTTCTGGCTCGATGCTTGTTTGCTCCTTCATTTTCTATAAGAAGGATTTCAAGGCCAGAAGTACAAGTGAGCAAGTTAGAAAACTTCGGTCAAGTCTAGGTGAAGTTGCAGAGCAATTGTAAAGTCTGGTAGTTACAGAGGAAATGCAAATTAGGTTCTGGGTCATTTTTGTTATAGGTTTTGAATTCATGGAGATATAATGTATTATAACAATACTATCATTTGAATCAAATTGATAAACTCAAGCTCATGTCTCTCTTTTGTACAAGCGTATTTGAATTTTGAATAAAGTGATCAAGGGTTATTTTGTTCATCTCACTATTGTGGTGTGTGCAATTCTTATTTTAGCTTTAATTCAAGGAATTAATTAAAATGCTTAAATGAGATTGTAGATTGATATGTTTTGTACAAGGATTTGATAATTAGTATTGAGTTAGGGTTACATATTGGTGATATTGTAAGGCAATATTATCAATGATACTATATGATACGAGTTGAATCTATTATAAACCCTTAGGTATTTGTGAATTTTATTCCTCCAATGAAAATAAGGCACTGATCTAAGTTGCATCCATTTTTTGTGATTCAATATTTGTTTGTGTTCACTCGGAGCTTGCTAAAAATTGAAAATTAATGAATATCTTTTACTTTGAAGTATTGTTGTGATTATCTCACGCTCCAAATGGTTGATAATTATTGATGAATAGCCAATTATATTAAGTTTTATCCTCTTCTGTTCAAATATTGAGTGAGATTATCTGTTATTGTTAATGTTGTTTATGATTATGGTGTAGAGGTTATAAACACATTAAGGAATCATCCTCTCGGGTCTTGCAGAGCCAAAAGTGTAGGAGGTCCTTAAAATCCTTGTCAGTTGGTCTAGGTTCTTCAAGATGGCCTTGATTGGAATTGGCAATTCCATAGGTAGATTAGAAGATCAATTTGGTTTCAATAAAAAAACAAACCAACAAAATGGTGACTCCGCCAGGGACATTGTTGAAGATCAATTTTCCTTATAGAGTCATGAGCTTGTTATGAGAGGTTCAATATCCTTGTCAAGTGAGTCAATTCTTATAAATGTTGCTAGATAATCTGGTGTATTTCATCTTTCAATGTAAGTTCTATCTAGATTTTTCCATATTTCATGATTATTTCATAATACCTCACAAATTGTGAGTGGCGAATCTAAGATATTTGGACTAGTGTGCGTTATTTGAGAAGAACTAAGAAAGAATTGAAGGATAATTTGTAGTAGAGATGAAGCAGATTTGAGCTCTTGTGATGAAGTACCCTGAAAAGTTTGATTAAGGAATTCATATGATGTCATATTGTTGGATAAGGAGGTGTTGTAGTGCTTATGTTAGTTTTTCAACAAATATTTTTCCTCTACAAAGAGTTGGAGACTCTACCAAAGAACCTAATGAAGAGGTGAATATGATTCTAGATCTATAAATATTTCCAATTAGAAGAATAATTTGAAGCAACTGCAACAAATCCAAGTATTTTTCACTCTTGGTTTTCAAGAAAATCTTGTATGAAAACCATATTTGAATTGCTTAGCAAAATTTTTGGTTCCTTACTTAGTGATTTAGCACTACCAGAGGGAAAGGATAGTAAATTTAAGTTTGCACACTTCCATTTGTTGGATTTGTTGAATGTAATTTCAGTTCCATTGAAATAATTTTGTCTATTGCTCAAATATTTTCTTATATGGATGATTAGAATGCATTTATGTATCTTAGGGGTTTCCATCCATTTGTATTATCCTATGATTCAAGCCCAGGTTGTCATTATGTTAGCCATTGTCATAGTAATCCTTCATTTGGTCATGCTTGTAATTATGCACAGTTAGTGAGCCTTAATTTGTAATATCCATGGATCATCAAGATAAAGTAGCTATACCAGTGAAAACTTTGATTTAGCTTGTCAAAAAGTGTCAAAGGTATAATAATATTCAAGAATATAATACCCCAAAGTGTAAGAACCCAAGAGTTAATAAGCCTAGGTTTAGTCCTGAATGAGATACTGTAATTGAAAGAAGGCTTAAAGAGATGGATGAAAGACACCAACTATTTCAGCAAGCCTAGTTAAAAGACTATCAAATTGTGCCTACTTTTCAAGTCATTGCACCATTTGTCAATTCATTTGACCCATTGTATGCTTAGTTAGATTTGTCATGGGTTGATTACAAAGTGGAAAGTATGCCAAATCAAGTATAAAAGGAGATGCCTAGATTTCATGGATACAATATTTGTGAAGGAGATGCACATGTTAAAAGTTTTTCCAGGTTCATGGAGAAACATTCATTTGAATATCAGGATATGTGGGTGAAGTTCTTTGTTAGATCCCTTGAGGCACGAGCTTGGGATTGGTATTTAATTTTTCTTGAGAAGTCATTTCCTTGCTGGGATGAATTATTGAATGCTTATATAAAAGAGTTTGCAAGAGACCCTTTTGATCTTGTCACAATATTAAAGGAAATTAGAAAGCAAACTGAAGAGTCAAGTATTGATTTCAGTCATAAATTTTCTATTTCTCTTTCACTAATCCCATAAAGTTTTAGACCTAGTACTCCAAATTGTATTCATATGTACTTTGAAGCTTATGAAGAAGGATCCAATACATTGTTAAAAATAATTGACGTATTGAATATGCAGATGGCTTATACATTTTTAGATGGTTTGGAGAAACAAAGAAATGTATGTGTTAAGTTTGTGGGCTTCACTTATGGGTAAACATGCTGACGAAATGAACAACTATGTGAATGTGAATAATAAGAGGGTTTCAAATAAATGCATAATTGAAAAGGTTAAAGATGAGATGAATTCATCATCAGATGCCAATTGCAAATTAGTAGCCGAGTCTTTCGAGCCAGGAACATGATGAAGAATATCAGTTGGATTTACTCTTTGAAGAAGAGAAATATGATCAACAAGGTAATGGTACAATTGATTATGTAAATTATACATATGATGAGTGTAGTCTTGATGCAAGTCTCCATGATGAGATAAAGGAATTTTATTATTTAGGGAACTGTCTTGAGAACATCAGTTTATCAACTACAAATAAAGAGGTATGTGATGAATTTTAGTTTGAAAGACAAGCCACAAGAAGCTTTAATGAGGAAACCACTTATGGTTTTCAATCTGATGGTGAAGATGTAAGTATCTATCCTCAAGAGTATGCAAGTGACAAGCTTAGTGAAGACAACCAATCTGATGTTGAAATGCAAAGTTATGTGGATTGTTTTTATGACAACCTAGAAGTGATTAAGAATGAAAAAATGGACAATCTATTCTTTATGATGGATTATGACCATGTTGTTAGTGATCCAATCTCTTATGATTGGGAAGACCCTGTTTATGATCAGTCCACTGAGTTTTTAGACTTTGAAGATGATGATATCATGGGTTATTCTGATTTGTAATTTGATAATACATTCATCTCAAGTGAAGGTCAAGAAGAGGAAGTGGGTGAAAGGATAGATCAGAGCAATGATCTACTAAGTTGTGAACAAATTTCAGATCTATTGACCGCAAAATATCAAAATATGCACATGAGGACAACTCTCAGTTGTTGTGTGCAGCTCCTATTGATTTTGACAGTGATGATGATCTTCATTGAGCAAGGTATGATGCAAATGAATTTTATTCTCTTTCAAATGATGAACCAACTGATCATGATGATGATAATATGGACAAAGACATGCAAGCTAGTAATCAGATTGTGTTTAATAGTTCTATCCATGTAGCAAAATGTGAATGCTATTTTTGTCAGCTACAAGGAGTTTTCATGAAGTGTGGCAATGTGCAAGATACTGAAGCAATTTGTTTTCAGCTTGAGAATGGATCAAATTATGAACATGATAGGTTATTGCTACATGATAATCAAAATTTTGAAAGTAGGCTTGACTTTCAGATGCACAATGGTTATAAAAATGTTGATAATGTTGTGAATGATTGTTTCTCAGGAGGTACTAACATGTTCAATCATGCATATGGTTGTGATCAGACTAGGATTTCATATAGTCTTGATCATTATCTTCAAATCATGTCACTTGATGCAAAATCAGAAAGTGAAGAAAGTGACAGTGATGTGACTTATTTGATTTGGTTTCCATATGATGACAAAGCTAAACAAAGAGAAAGTTTCCTCTTGCATGAAGGCAACCTTATACTTGTGTTTGCAAGAGTGCAACCACTCATGTTGTGGTTTGATAGAGGCAAGCATGAGCTGAGGGAGATCAACTATTTTTACATAATCGTGTTTGATAGAGGTAAATTTTGACTCCCATTTTTCATTTGGTGGCATGGGGTCACCAGATGAAGTTGAAAAAGAAGAATGAATAAAGGAGCAGTTTGAGGATTACATGACAAACTCAACTTTTGGTGTACTCCCCAAAGATTTGGAATCTTGCTATGCCCATAGGGGGCACACATCCCCAGTTGGAGCCATTGATGGAACTCTCAAATTTGGAAAATTTGAAGTGCCCATTGTGAATTTTGCCTTCGCACTATAAGAAGTGCACTTGACAAATCTGCTTGAGAGACCCACTTTGGAGGGTCATAATTTGAAGATTGTTGATTTTCATGCAAAACCTATTTGCAGGCTCACTCATGTGTCATATGTGAGTGTGAATGTCAATTTTAAGCTTTGCACAATGAGTTTTTTAAGGGTTTCAAAAAGCGAAGCTGGAGGGTTTTGACATTGTTTTGTTGTTTGCAAACGTCCTGTTTTGCAAAGTAGCCTCCCATTTGATTTTGTATTTGAGCTTCATGAGTTGATTTTCTATTTTTAACAGGTCAAAACCAAATGCATTTTTTCCTGTTTTGCACCTGCATTTTCAAAATCCTTTCTAAGAGGTCAAATTTGAGCATCAATATATTTTTATGGGAGATGATGCAATCCAAGCCATTTTTCACTCGTTCTCAATGTACCTAAATGATCTACTATGTCTAGTGGCAGCTCGTCAGGAGTTGATTTGGTATTTTTCGAATGAGGTGTTTTCATGAGTTTTGAGTGGTTTTGAACAGGCTGTTGTTGCAGAAAGTTCAACTGAGAAACTTTGACAATTAATAATTTTTTCCTCATGATTGATTTCTCTTATCCTTCTTTTGCATTGCATTCTCTAGACCAACGTCTACATGCTTTTAAGTTTTCAAAGCTCCAAGAGGCTGCTTGACTAGTTTTCCAAGTCGATTCTAGAGCCCACTTGACTAGTTTTTCCCATTTTGTAAATGTGCATGAAAGCAACTTTTAATGACAAACTAGTTCATATTTTCACTCCATATGTACTCAAAAGCTACCTCAGATCAATTTGAACATGAAACTTGTTTGAAAATGATTTTTCTTTTTTAGTTGGGCCCATAAGGGGACCCAACATGTATCACATAGCTTCAAGAAAGCATTCAATCATATGAGTGTAGTAGTGAGTCATATACCTTGAAATCTGATTCAAAGCTTGTTTTTATTATGAGGGAAACATTAATTCTTGTCAAGTGTAAGGTCTTGCAGATGAGAGATACTCACTACATGTGGAGGTTGAAGCCCTTCGCACTTTTTCTTCTAGAAATGAATATGCTGATAGAAAAATCCACTGATCCCTTTGATGGTTTGAAATCATTTAATAAGGCCATTAAGAAATCAATTGTTTTCTTTGAGGGAGCTATCCAAGAGGAAGTGATTGGTGAGTGATTATGGAATTCAAGAATTTCTTATCCTAAGCTATGAGGCAAGCCGAGAATGAGTCTCAACTGGGCCTAGTTTAGATGGAGTGTGAAATTCAAAGGGAACTAGTCCGTCTATGCCCTTAAGGATACAAATAACACAAAAAACAGTAATGGTTGGAACTTTGGTTCCTCTCCATTAACCCAAAAGGTTCTTTTTAGCAAAAGAATGAAGGCACCTTCAAGATCTAAAGATTTGAAAAGAAGGGGTTTAGTGAAAATTGCAATCATTGTGCAAAATAAAGGGACTGTTCGAGCCTGCAAAAGGAATGTAGTAAATTGTTTGATGGGGTTTTTTCTTTGCATTGAACCCTAATGTCTGTCTACCCAACTCAAGTGCACTAAAAGAGAATGGGGCAAATACATGGCATGAGTTCGGGTGATTATAGATCATTCCTAGTTTTGATTCAGGGATGCATTAAGTGTGAGTTTAAATGTAGTAGCTACTTCATATAATGGAAGCATGAAACACAATAAATAGAAAAATGGCACAAGAAGCTACATAAAACAATTTTGTTGAAAAGACATCAGATATTTTTGAGCAAACACAGTTAGAAGAAGAGTTTGTTGAGTTCACCATCGGATTTTCTGATTAAGAGGGAGTCATAAGTGAGGTGATGCATCTCTGATGAGCATGATAAATCCATTGTGAAGTGCATTGAAGGGTTTGGGTACATTTAATTTTGATAAAACATATCCAATGCTCTATGGTATTTTGTTGCTTGGCGCAATTCTCGGAGATGTTCTCAACTGTTCGCAAAGTGCTTGATCGAGCCTGCTGAGGGGGTCAACTTGGAAGTATGTGCTCAAAGTATCAATACATCGAGTGTCTTATGTTCACCACACAATATGGGACCCCTCATGATTTCTTGAAATAGAAGAAACAAAGGATTAGGTATTGAGAAATAAAGGTCGATGCACTGGTAGGAAAGTGTATTAAAATTGTTTGAGGAAATTATTTTTGCTGATAACAATTTGCAAACCGCGCCGGTAAATGAGGAGAGGAGCCAAGGCAAATGGATGGGCAAATGGAATGCCATCATTGTAGGATAAAATAGAGTGGATTTATTGACATGTTTTAGGAACCTTAGGCAAATGTTGATACCCACGCTCTGAGAAGGGCTTGAGCCATGGGGAAGGGTCTTTGAGAAAAGAGGCACCACCATGACCAGAGTGAAGGAGCTACACGAGAGAACTAGAAAAATCGACAAGAGGAACACAAATTAGGGCAACAATGGGAAACAAAAGGAATCAACGGTGGAGAAAGAGATCTCGGTGCAACCACATCTTGGCCCTTCCCCACCATCTCATGGGTTTAACATTCTTGTGTGTTATTTCTTGTGGGATAGCGGGGTAAGTGTGGTGGGGGAATTTATTTTTTTATAAAAGGAAGTTTTAAAATGTGATTCATATGCTCACATGGAGAAGTAAAGAGGGCCCGATAAAATATTAAGTGGGCCCTCCTTAAATGTTATAATGAAATATTTCACTTGTGAAATATGAGATAAAACATAGGGCAATTCACTAAATGTCAAAAGGAAAAATATTTTATATGGGGATTTTAAAAGCCCATTTTCAATGGTAAAAAAGAAAGATGGGTACAGTGTAAAACATAGGTAAGATTTTCATTTGCTCGATATTTTTTAAATGGTTTTCACTTTTGAAATTGGAATAAGGTATTAGGGGCAAATAATTTAATGAAAATATGAGGCTCGGTGAGTTTTTAAAATGCCTCCAAATACTGTGGGAAAATGTTTTAATGATGAGTATAGTGGGTGAGGTGAATTTTTAATCCCAAATGAAGCTCAAATGTTGGCACATGAAAATACACGAGGAGATACTTTGCTGAAAATATCTTGACTACTAGGCGTTAAAATTTTAGAATGAAGGCATGGGATATTTTGTAAAGTTATTTCGTTTATTTTATGAAAAAATATTATTTGTTGGGTGTTAGCAATCAGATATGCACCCCGTTAGATTTGCAAAAATCAGACTATTTGTTGCAACATTGAGACTCTTTCCAGATGTGGGTGGTCTATAAGGAAAGAGAATCTCTAGAGTGAGCTGGTTCTCCGTATAATGATCCTATTCTAAAATCTTATTGGAAAAGAGGTAGAGATAAAAACAAAATTTAAAATTTATGACTTTGAAATGAATTTTAATATTGAATGAAGAAATACTGACTATTCTAGATTTTTCTCACAAACAGTGTTCAGAAAACTGAAAAAGATATCACAACCTCTCAATAAATTTTTTACATAAGTACTTCGCATGAAGGTCTATTCAAAACACAACATGCAACCTGTATTTTGCACTTTTCTACATCAAACTACAACCTAGGACATAACAAGGATTTCTCAAAAACTAAAAAAATTGCAAGAATAACATCAACTGAATTGTAAATGGACACAAAATATGATAGGTAGGAATGTTCTTCTATTCACTATAGGAGTATGCCAAAACAATCTCATTGAGTACAAAACAGTTTCAGCTCAAAAATGTGCAAGAGCCAAAATAGATTGAACTATAAAACCCTAAGTTTTCTCCAAAGATATATGTTTCAAACCCTAATCCGAGCTCTTGAAAAAAGCTCGAGGAAAAGGTCCCAAAACAAAGCAATGAGTTGGCACAAAAGTGGAAAGTCACACTTTTTCCATGCATCAACTGTCAAGCCTCTAAAAAAGGCAAGAAATTGCTTTTAAAGCAAGAAAAACACCTTATCTCTCCAACTGAAAACCCAATTCCGGCCAAGAAGAAAAGTCAACCTTAACTGGTTAAAATAGCAAGAAAACAAAACAATTTATAAAGCATTTCTTTGTTTCTCCTTTACATGATGCAGTTTGTCTATTATTCCCTTTTACAATTAAAGATTAAGAAATAAACTTCCACATAAGCCCTTATATCTCCTTTACAAAGTTTTGATTTTTTTTCATAAAAAATCATAAAAATAATAATAATTTCTTCATATTTAAATTGTTTTCTCCAAAAAAAATTAAAAAATCAATACTAATAAGCCATACTCTTATTAATATTAATTAATTTTCCAAAATAAATTAAATAAATTCCTAAGTATGGTCTTTAATTTAAAACCATATCCCACCAAGACTAAGGCAACTACTAAAGGCCTAAAGTTTTCAAAACAATTCATAAAATAAACAAGACTTAGGCAAAAAATATCACTAAGAACACTACATGGTTCAACCTAAAACAAGAATAATCGGCCATTCAAAACTTTGCATAAGGTTTGATGAGGAATGATAAGTCCCTATTTTGAATTAGGGCAACATGGACAAAAAGGTAAAGGAAAACCCTAACTCCACTTATTTTGCATATTTTGACCTTGTATTCTTTGAAAGAAAGAAAATCTCTGCAAGAGTCGCCATCATGCCCATGCTCAACTCTAGCTTGTGAAGGCTTTGGAAACTCAAGACTCTCCTCTATTCTGGTCAAATTCTCTAGCAAGAATGGTGAGTTTAATTCTTTGTATTATGGGCTCTCTTCACTGTTTTGAAAACAAGAAAAGCTCTTGAGGCCGTAGCCTGTCCTCCATTATTTTTTGATTTTCTTGTATATCTTCTATTGTACTTGCCTTGTTTCCACCTTGGGCGCCATGAGAGGGCTTGACCTTAGCTTGTGAGCTCCAAAAGGAACTAGGAGCGACCTGTGGTTTTTTGAACAACAAACACAAGGTCAACTCCTCCACATTTTGCATCTTTTAATGTATTCTCCTCTCTTTTACCTCTATAAAAAAAACAAATGCTTCTATGCTTGTAAACTTGCATTTTGTCATATAGGTCGCACCATGTTCATGCATTTTACCATTATTTCATTAAGAAATATGCATTATAAATCTTTGTGTACTTTACATAAACAATGAAAGCTCTCAGAAACTCAAACATGGAACTATGATGCTGTTTTGGAGTAACAAAATACAGATCCCCTCTCAAGCCGTGCCATGTTTATGCAGCAAGGACGCTGTCTGCTATTCTCCATTTTTTCTATAGAAACCCCACCCAGGTATTCTAGAAAATACATTGTTTTTGACTTATTTGAAAACCCCCATATGGGTGAACTACAAAATGATAGTAAATTCGAATTCTTGTTGAAAACCCCATGTGAGTATCTCTGTATATGAATAAAATCTGCTTTTGAGCAAAATCTGTATGTGGGTTTTTGCAAAACTTGGAAAAAAATTCGTCCATTTTTTTATTTGTTAAACCCCAAACAAGGGTAAATGTTTTTGAAGAAAATGATTAAAATTCTATATATGGGTATTTTTTATTTGTAAAGAAAATGCATCTCTTAATGAAACCCCAATGCAGGTATTTCTGTATTTCGAAGAATTCTATGTTTTAACTTGCATTTTTTATTTTATTTGAGCTCGAACATGAGAACGCTGTATAAAACCTTTCTTTCTAACAAAACCCCCACCTAGGTGTATAGCATTCTGAGAACATAACTTGTTGTCTCATAAACAAAATAACCATATGGGTAACTTAAATCATTGTAACCTTTCATTTTTTAATGGAAACCTGATACTCTTCACCTATCTCCATGCATGTTTAGGCTCTATTTATTCTGGCAACAAACTCTTCATGAATTTACCTATTCTTGGCATAAACTCCATAAATTGCATTGTTCACTATTGTTGTTAAAAAATAGGACACTACTGCTCCAAAACATAAAAATATGAAAAAACAATACAAGGTGAATAGTCTTAAAAAATAGAAAAATACTATTCGAAACAACTTGAAAGCATGATAGAATGATAAATTTTACTAGAACAAGCTGTCTGATTGGCATTAGTTTGCAATTTTCACTTCTAAATGTTGATCTGATTAAGTGGATTAAACCCACTATTCACCTGTAGCTTTCAGAAAGCATTTTCCTAGTTGTTATGAATGCACAGTTGATTTAATGGCTTGATGGATAACTTGATTTACCTTCTCAGATGCACTTCTTGTCTTGATGACAACGATGACTACAATTACTCTCTTGGACCTCTTGTAACATATAAGGGCATCATGCCGGGCTCTACCCTTGTGGGAGCCCGTTTTACTCCACATACTTGGTCTTCAAAGATAAACAGCTACATGGCTTTTCCTATACTTGTACAATGAAACAAACAGTGTTAGCATAAAAAACAATATATCATGTTTGTGTTGATTCTTCTCCTTCAGCTCATATCTCTACACTTTACTTGATTGTTTCAATACCTGATCAATAGAATTTTATATTATCGTTGATGGTTTATATAGGTATATTCATAGTCGGAGCCTTTGACATATCTCTTTCTTCCTACAGGTCAATGAAGCTAGAAGAAAGACAAATGGTGCACCACTTCTGCTTCGGTCATTAGCCAATCAGGTAATGATGATTATGTTTATACTTATGTGATTTTTCCTTATGCATCTTCCATAGTGCAGTGTGCTTCTTGTGATGCATTGTAATAGTCACATCCATGGCTTGTGTGGATATTTGTTTTTATCCTTTCTGCTTTTCATTTGGAAAAGAAAAAATGCATCTTAATGCAAATTTGTATTAGCATTTGTATTCTTGTAATCAAATGAAATGTTGTAAATATGAATCAATTTAAGAAATGAATGAAAGAATTTGAAAAGCTTTATTATTTACTCAATTGAATGTGACGTATTGAATAACAAGCTCTAAAATTCTAATTCCTCTTTTCAAATCATAAATGTCACTTAATGAACTAAACGAAGTCAAAACAACACTCAAGCATACTCAGAAATAACTATATTTCACTTGTTAAATATAACAACATTTAAATCAGCTCCACCATTTGAGCTGTAGAAAAATATTGGTAATATTTTGGAAATTTCTGCTAGATGTTTGCCAGCTAAGTATAGATCAGTTGCCTTTAAAACTCCTTTGGGCGGAGAGTCAAAACTGCCGCTTCATGAACTTAGAAAACTGAAACAGCAACTCCAAAAACAATAGAAAAGCAAAAAAACAAAGTTGAAAGAAAAATAATAGGCCTTGATGGCCAACATAACAATGCACAACATTGCTTAGGGAAAGAAAAACTACTGAAAAAAAATGTGCATAACACACTTATTTGTAACAACTACTCTATTTATTTACAAGATAAAACTTATCTCAGAGGCAATGTTTGAGGTGGATCCTGTTAACTGGGATAAACAACACCTCTCCAGTCAGCTTTGAAAGATGGAAAGCATTGTGCTCCTTGCACTCTGTGATTACATAAGGCCCATCCCAAATTGGATTGAACTTGGAATGTCATCTAGGTCTGCTCTTGTATCATTCCACTTAAAGACCAGATCGCCAATGATAAAATCCTGTGGTCTTGCATTCTTATCAAATGAGCTCTTCATCTGAGCTTGATGTATTTCAATCTATTTTAAATCTTCTCTCCTAGTTTCATCAAGCTCTACCAGCTGTGCAAACCACACTTCAAGAGGCTACTCATTCAGTAATTCTGGCTCTTTCACATAACTTAAAGTTGGCAACTCAATAGAAATGGGTAACTTAGCTTCTTTACTATAAGCAAGTACATAAGGAGAACAACCAGTGGCCCTTTTAGGTGTCACTCTGTCATCCCAAAGGGATAACTTAAGATTTTCATCCCATATTCATTGATTGTCTTCGACAGTCTTCTTGATTATTCAGATCAGATTCTTATTTGTAGATTCTGCCTGTCCATTTCCCTGCGGATAATAGTTAGAAGATGTATTCAAATAAATTATATTCCTAACTAACCAATCAAAAATTCTTAAATTGATGAAGGCCAAACTATTGTAAGAAATTATAGAATCTAGAGTACCAAATCTTGACACTAAATCTTGATAAAAATTAAGCACAAAAGTCTCATTTGCTTCTTTTAAAGCAACTGCCTCGGTCGATTTAGTAAAATAATATATGGCAGTCAGTATCCACTTATGACCCATGCTTGAAGGCAGGTTGATTGGCCCTATAAAATCTAAGCGCCACTTAGCAAAGGGCTGCTCCACTTGAATCAGATGCAAAGGTAAAGCTGCAAGCTTCTGTTTTCTTGAAAAACATAGCACATTTTTCATATTTTTGGACCCAGGCAATGGCATCCTTGAAAAAATTTGGCCAATAATAACCAGCCCGCATAATTTTTAGGGTTTTTGTTCTTGCAGTAAAGTGACCTCCTGAAGGCCCATCATGAAATTCTGCTAAAATCTTATCAACTCGGTCAGGTTCAATGCATCGTAACAAAACACCTCAAAAATATCTTCTATATAGAATGCCATCAATAATTGCAAAAGGAATAGACTGTAATCTATAATACCTCCTTTTTGCTCTGTCTAGACCTTTGGGACATTCGCTAGTTTGCAAATAAAACATCATTTGCTGCACCCAGGTAGCAACAGGAACTGGAACAACAGTTGCATCATCATTGATTAGCACTGTGCCAACTTTTTCAGTCTCCTCTAGGTTGTTGCCCGCTTTGTTTTCTACAATCTTTTCACACAAACCCTTACCTCAGGAAAGCTTGGTTATTTTAATATCTATGTCAAACTCCATGACCTTGGTTATCCAACCAGCACACTTATCATTAATTTCGTGGTTCAACAAGAAATATTTAAAAGTTGAATGCGCAACCAACAAATGAATCTTGTTGTTTGACAACATATTTCTAATATTTTTTAAACTTCTTACAACAACAAACACATGCTTCTCAATAAAGGAATACTTTACTTCATAATCATGAAGTACCTGGCTAAAAAAGGCCACTGGTTGCTCCAAACCTTCATCGTTCTATTGGAAAAGCATCACAAAAATGGTATCAACTCCTCCAAATGCGTAAAGGATGAAATATCTATCGTACTTTGGATTAATGAGGGTAGGGGCAGCTGCGAGAGCTTCTTTGATCTGATCAAAGCTCCTTTTACCTTCCTTGGTCTAGGTGAAAGGTATATTCTTTTTCAGCATAAGAGTGAGAGGTTGCAACAAAGCTGCTATATTTGGTATGAACCTCCTCACAAAATTTATTCTTCCAAGAAAGCTTTGTAAGCCTTTCTTCTGAGCTAGCAATGGAAATTCGATAATTGCAGAAATCCTTTCAAAATCTAAGGAAATGTCCTGCTTTGAAATAATGTGTCCAAGGAGTTTACCTTTGTGTACAGAAAAAATACACTTGTTCCAATTGAGAGACACTCTGAACTCCATGCATCTCTGAAAAATTTGTTCTAAATGATCAATATGTTCATTAGAATTTCTGGAAAAAATAGTAATATCATCTAAATAAACCCAGAATGGTCTTGTTCATGAGGCCGTGAAAGGCCATATCCATTGCTCATTGAAAATTTGCTCCAACATTGGATAAGCCGAAAGGCATCCTTTTGTAGGCCATCGTGCCCCACTTAGTCATGAATGCTATTTTGAATTGATCCTACTGCTTAACCAAAATCTGGTTGTAACCTGAATAACCATCTAGCAAAGAAAATCTGTCAGAACCAGAAACCATGTATAAAATTTTCTCCATGGAAGGGAGTGGGTAGTGGTCTTTCAGTGACGCTCTATTCAAATCTTGAAAGTCAACACATAATCTGATCTCCCGACTTTTCTTGCTAATTGGAACGGGGTTCGACACCCAAGAAGTATGCTTGATGGAAAAAATGATACCACTTTCAACTAATTTATTCAGTTTGGCTTTCATAAGGTGTTCTAATTTGGGATTGAGAGGCCTATGTTTCTGCCTGACTAGTTTTGCAGCAAGCTCTTATTCAATAGTATGCTGGGCTAATTCTGGGTCAAACCCCTTCAAATACTTATACTCCCAATCAAAAATATCACTAAATTTCTGACATAACAGAATAAACTCTTGTTGTTCCTCTTTATTGCATACCTTTTCCAACTTGAGAAGCTTACCTTTGAAGATTTTGATTGCTTTTTAGTGTTCCTCTTTAACAATTAGGCTGCACTTGTTTCTCTTCATCTGGTCATTTGAATTAAATGTAGATTGCAAAGTAACCAAACCCCTTGGCAGCTTGTTAGTCCTAAATTGCACAATATGATTGTCATACTACTGCTAACATTTCTGTTTGTTTCCATCTGCAAACTCAACTTCAACAATTAAAAAATTTACAATTTTCTCATCGTTGTCAAAAACCTGCCAACTCACATTATTATCAGGAACAAAAGGTATGATGACTATCTTTTTATATTGACGCGCCTCTACTTTGTGAATTTAGTTTGGAATATCAAACTGATCCCCTATAGCAGCAAGCCTATCTTCATGTTTATTCTCATTTCTAGGAACTGAAAAGATATTAAAAGCATCAAGATCTTCTATTAAATCCCATACACGATGCTTGTACTTCTTAAGAAAATCATTCTTTGTAGCATTTAGATTTCTAACCTGATTCATGATTAACTCAAAATCACCATAAACATGCAAACATTTGATACCTCTTTTTCAAGCCCATTCTAGGCCATGTACAAGTGCCTCATATTTAGTTGTATTATTTGTATAGCTGAACGCAAATTTGAAAGCAGAGTAATAGTTTTCCCCTTCTGGTGAAATCAGCATGGCCCTGCCACCAACACCTACATTTCTCCTCGAACCATCAAAAAAGAGTCTCCAAAGTTCATTTTCCTGCCATGCAAGTTGTACTTCCCTTTTGATCAGGTTAGGCATATCAAAATCAGGTTCATGAATCATGTAAACCCCTAATCCTACTTCATCTGTATGCTGGAAGGGATGAATCTCGTGGTCTTCAGCTACCCATTCATCTAGATTTATAATTTCAAAATGGGTGTTGTGGTATGATATCATGGTTTGCTCCTCCAGTATAGGGGTGACACAAAGGTTAACATTTATAGGACTCAGAATGTATGGTTCGATGTGATCTTTGGCTAAAGGCTCAAAATTTATGGTTACCTTTGTACCATACCTTGTTCTAAATAATAGATGAGACCAGTTAGATGACAAGAAACCCCCCAACTTGGCTGTAAAATCCCTTGATAAGCAAATGGAAAAGTGTGGTGGCAAATCAATTACATGTATGTCTTGATGAATCACAAAACTAGGAGATGCGTGCAAGGTAAGGGCTAAATTTTTTACTATACCAACACTTCTAACAACATACTCATCTAACTAAAATACACCCTTCTGTGGGTTGGGTTCATATACAAGACCTAAAGCATCAGCTAGTTTTTTAGGAATGACTGAGCTACTTGCTCTAGAATCAACCATGCAATTATGCACTAATTTATCCCCAATGATCAGAGTTAAATAAAATGGGGGAGGCTTTACCTCCTTACCTTTCTATTTTCTTTTCCCTTTCAAACTGTTAGTGAACATTGCTTTGGTAGCACCTTGATTAGTATCATCAGAAATAGACAACTCAGCTAAAGTATTCTACAACAAACCTTTCTAACCTGGGATGTGCAAAGCATCTAATACAGACATGTTGACAGTAGTCTTTCTGAGGTGCTCAACAATATTAAAGGAAGTAGTATTTACCTTTTGTTGGTTTTTTGAAACAACATCATTCTGCTTCTGGAAGGGCTGCAAATGTGTCTTTAACTATTCTTTGCTAGGTATTTCTTGGCCCTTTTGTAAAAACTGCACCTTGGATTGTGTTGCAGCATTAGTACTGAATGTAGAAATCGGCTTCTTATCTTTCGTAGGTTGTTGCTGTGAACTTCCAGCTTGTTGTCCTAGGTCCATTGCTCTCTTTTCCTAGGTATTTCTTGGCCCTTTTGTAAAAACTGCACCTTGGATTGTGTTGCAGCATTAGTACTGGATGTAGAAATCGACTTCTTATCTTTCGTAGGTTGTTGCTATGAACTTCCAGCTTGTTGTCCTAGGTCCATTGCTCTCTTTTTCAATCTTGTATTGGCTACGATAGAAGAAAATTGTTGATCCTAGTCATTCATGCCATAGAACTTAGAACTCTGCCAGTTTGGCAAAGCGACCTCAAAACCTTCATGTTGTTCCAAGTTTTGATTTGAAATGCTTTTTGAACTTGCATAACTATTTTGAACCATCAAAGCCTGATTCCTCATGCCATTATCACACATTGATTGGTTACGGGGCTGGTTGTATGGATAAAACCAATCACAATCTTGGGCGATATTATTCTGAGCTACGAGGTCCTTTGATGATTTGGTTGTGTTTGGGTTGTATGGATGGAAGGGTCTCAGGTTAAAATTTCTCTTCTGGCCCTGGTAATCATTTTGAAAAGCAAGCCTATTAGGTTGGTTTTGCTGATAAGTTGCTTGATAGGGTTTATGTTCATGACCTACTTGATTTTTAATGCTCACCAGATCATTCCCGAAGGTCTTGAGTATACTCTTGATCACCTAGATTTCTTTGTTTTGGGTTGGAGCAGCAATTTGCTGTGCTGTAGTATGATAAGCTATTGCTAGGACAACATGAAAATTAGCTAAGCGGGGTAAAGCAGTAAGGGTAGGTGGCTATATCTCAGGAAACAATGACATAGGAGGTCTAGGAGCTATATCTCTAGCCTGAATAAGGCAATTTTCAGCTCTAATGGCGATATCATAAGCATCAGGGAGTGTATGCCCACCCATAGACTGGGTCATAACATAAATCTTATAGTTCAAATATTTCAAGTAAAATAGAAAAGCGTGAGATGGTAGAGGCCTTACCGTTACAGTAATTCTAGCCCAAGTCCTCTGAAAATGGTGATCGAAATCCACCAATTGTTCGTGTGGTGCTCTCTGAATTGTGCTCAACTATTCTAACAGGGACAGATTGTCAGACTTATCAACAAAAAATTGGTACAAACCATTACCTAGGGCATCCCATGTTGTAATAGAGTTGGTTGTGAGACCTCTAAACCACTGTAATGCTTTACCATTGAGTGATGCAGCCAAGAGCCTCAACACAACGTTCTCTTGTGTGATGTTATGAACTGAGCATAGGGTAGACACGTCATGAATGTGCTCTACCGGTGTTGTATGATCTTCTTTGATGAAGAATGGAAAGCTTTTAAGGGCTGCAACCAAGATGTCATCATGTTGAGTGATGTCTAATAGATTGCCTCCATTAAATGGTGCAAACAGATGCTTCCTTGGCACTGCCATCGGCAACATCTGTGATATAGGAATGGGTACTCCTGGTGATAAAACTAGAGAGCTGAAAATCAGAGGTGTTGAATTTGACCTCACTGGCACTTCAAACAACCTCCTTGTTGTTTTTCCAAATATTCATTGTGGGGACAGCTATCGGTATCGAAAAGGTGCAACGCTTGATCTAGTTTGTACCTTTCTCATGTGTGGGCTGCACTAGATTTGCATGCAAAAAAAATCAGATGTTAGAGTCACCAGGTATATTTGAACAAGCCTCCAAAAGGTTGAGAAATCTGTTGCATACACAAAACGACAAATTTTGAAAATCAAATTCTCTGAAAATGATTTTTAGACTGTCCCACTAGGCGTGCAAAAAATTGTTAGCAATCAGATATGCACCCCGTTAGATTTGTAGAAATCAGACTATTTGTTGCAACATTGAAACTCTTTCCAGACATTGGTGGTCTATAAGGAAAGAGAATCTCTAGAGTGAGTTCGTTCTCTATAAAATGATCCTATTCTAAAATCTTCTTGGAAAAGAGGTAGAGAGAAAAATAGGATTTAAAATTTATGACTTTGAAATGACTTTTAATATTGAATGATGAAATACTGACTATTCTGGATTTTTCTCACAAGAAGTGTTCAGAAAACTAACAAAGATATCACAACCTCTCAATAGCAAATTTACATAAGTAATTCGCATGAAGGTCTATTCAAAACATAACATGCAACCTATATTTTGTACTTTTCTGCATCAAACTACAACCTAGGACATAACAAGGATTTCTCAAAAACTAAAAAAATCACAAGAATAACATCAACTGAACTGTAAATGGACACAAAATATGATAGGTAGGAATGTTCTTCTATTCATTGTAGGAGTATGCCAAAACAATCTCACTGAGTACAAAACAATTTCAACTCAAAAATGTGTAAGAGCCAAAATAGACTGAACTAAAAAACCCTAAGTTTTCTCCAAAGATATATGTTTCAAACCCTAATCCAAGCTCTTGAAAAAAGCTTGAGGAAAAGGTCCCAAAATAATGCAACAAGTTGGCACAAAAGTCGAAAGTCACACTTTTTTCATGCATCAATTGTCAAGCCTCTAAAAAAACCAAGAAACTACTTTTAAAGCAAAAAAAACACCTTATCTCTCCAACTGAAAATCCAATTCTGGCCAAGAAGAAAAGTCAACCTTAACTGCTAAAAATAGCAAGAAAAAAAACAATTTATAAAGCAATGCTTTGCTTCTGATTTGCATGATGCAGTTTGTCTATTATTCCCTTTTACAATTATGGATTAAGAAATAACCTTGCACATAAGCCCTTATATCTCCTTTACAAAGTTTTGATTTTTTTCATAAAAAATCATAAAAATAATAATAATTTCTTTACATATTTAAATTGTTTTCTCCAAAAAAAATTAAAAAATCAATACTAATAAGCCATACTCTTATTAATATTAATTGATTTTTTCCAAAATTAATTAAATAAATGCCTAAGTATGGTCATTAATTTAAAACCATATCCCACCAAGACTAAGGCAACAACTAAAGGCCTAAAGTTTTCAAAACAATTCATAAAATAAACAAGACTTAGGCAAAAAATATCACTAAGAACTCCACATGGTTCAACCTAAAACAAGAATAATCGGCCATTCAAAACTTTGCATAAGGTTTGATGAGGAATAATAAGTCCCTATTTCGAATTAGGGCAACATGGACAAAAAGGTAAAGGAAAACCCTAACTCCACTTATTTCACATCTTTTCACCTTGTATTCTTTGAAAGAAAAAAAACCTCTGCAAGAGCCGCCACCATGCCCATGCTCGACCCTAGCTTGTGAAGTCTTTGGAAGCTCCAAACTCTCCTCTATTCTGGTCGACTTCTCCAGCAAGAATGGTGAGTTTAATTCTTTGTATTATGGGCTCTCTTCACTGTTTTGAAAACAAGAAAAGCTCTTGAGGCCGCGACGTATCCTCCATTATTTTTTGATTTTCTTGTATATCTTCTACTATATTTTCCTTGTTTCCACCTTGGGCTCCATGAGAGGGATCGACCTTAGCTTGTGAGCTCCAAAAGGAACTAGGCATGACCTGTGGTTTTTTGAACATCAAACAAAAAGTAAAATCCTCCACATTTCGCATCTTTTAATGTATTCTCCTCTTTTTTACCTTTGCAAAAAAAAAAATGCTTCTATGCTTGTAAACTTGTAGTTTGTCATACAGGCCATGCCATGTTCATGTATTTTGCCATGATTTCATGAAGAAATCTGCATTATAAATTTGTGTGTGTTCTTTTACATAAACAATAAAAGCTCTCAGAAACTCAAACATGCAACTATGATGTTGTTTTGGAGTAACAAAATATAGATCCCATCCCAAGTTGTGCGATGTTTATGTAGCAAGGAAGATTTCTGTTATTCTCCATTTTTTGTATAGAAACCCCACCTAGGTATTCTGGAAAATACACTATTTTTGAATTATTTAAAAACCCCCATATGGGTGAACTGCAAAATGATAGTAAATTCACATTCCTGTTGAAAACCCCATGTGGGTATCTTTGTATATGAATAAAATCTTCTTTTGAGAAAAATCTATATGTGGGTTTTTGCAAAACCTAGAAAGAAATTCCTCCATTTCTATATTTGTCAAACCCCAAACAAGGGTAAACTGTTTTTGAAGAAAATTATGAAAATTTTGTATATGGTTATTTGCTATTTGTAAAGAAAATGCATCTCTTAATGAAACCCCAATTTGGGTATTTCTGTATTTTGAAGAAATCTATGTTTTAACCTCCATTTTTTGTTGTATTTGAGCTCGAACATGAGAATGTTGTATAAAACCTTGCTTTTTGAAAAAACCCCCACCTGGGTGTATAGCATTTTGAGAACATAACTTGTTGCCTCATAAACAAAATAACCATATGGGTAACTTAAATCATTGTAACCTTTCATTTTTTGATGGAAACCTGAGACTCTTCACCTATCTCCATGCATATTTAGGTTCTATTTATTCTGGTAACAAAATCTTCATGAATTTACCTGTTCTTGGCATAAGCTCCATGACTTGCATTGTTCACTATCGTTGTTAAAAGATAGGACACTTCTGCTCCAAAACAAAAATATATGAAATGATAATACAAGGCGAACAATCTTAGAAAACAACAAAATAGTATTCAAAACAACTTGAAAGCATGATAGAATGCTAGCTTTTACTAGAACAAGCTATCTGATTGTCATTCTTTTGCAATTTTCACTTTTTAATGTTGATATGATTAAGCGGATTAAACCCATTGTTCACCTGTAGCTTTCAGAAAGCATTTACCTAGTTGTTATGAATGCACAATTGATTTAATGGCTTGATGGATAACTTGCTTTACCCTCTCAGTTGCACTTCCTATCTTGATGACAATGATGACTGCAATTACTCTCTTAGCCCTCTTGTAACATATAAGGGTAGCATGTCAGGCTCTACCCTTGTGGGAGCCCATTTTCCACCACATGCTTGGTTTTCGAAGATAAATAGCTACATGGCTTTTCTTATACCTGCATAAGGAAACAAACAATGTTAGCATAAAAAACAATATATCATGTTTGTGTTGATGCTTCTCCTTCAGCTCATATCTCTGCACTTTACTTGATTGTTTCAATACATGATCAGTAGCATTTTGTATTATCCTTGATGGTTTATATAGGTATATTCATAGTTGGAGCCTCAGACATCTCTCTTTCTTCCTACAGGTCAACGGAGCTCAAAGAAAGAAAAATGGTGCACCACTTTTGCATCAGTCATCAACCAATGAGGCAATGATGATTATGTTTATACTTATGTAATTTTTCCTTATGCATCTTCCATAGTGTAGTGTGTTACGTGTGATGCACTGCAACAGTCACATCCACGACTTGTGTGGATATTTGTTTTTATCCTTTCTACTTTTCATTTGGAAAAGATAAAATGTATCTTATTGCAAATTTGTATTTGCATTTGTATTCTCGTAATCAAATGAAATGTTGTAAATATGAATCACTTTATGAAATGAATGAAAGAATTTGAAAAGCTTTATTGTTTACTCAATTGACTGTGAAGTATTGAATAACAAGCTTTGAAATTCTGATTCCTCTTTTCAAAGCATAACTGTCACTTAATGAACTAAACGAAGTGCAAAACAACACTCAAGCATACTCATAAATAATTGTATTTCACTTTTAAATATAAAAACATTTAAATCAGCTCCACCATTTGAGTTGTAGTGAAATATTGGTAACATTGGGCATGTGCAGGATCATCATGGAAAACATAGGCCCTTAAGTGGCAATAAATTTAGAAAAATCAGAGTTAGGTAACTTGACATAAAAGTTTCAATAAGGTAACTTGATGTAAAAAATATGTAACAATATATTTTTTTGCAAATTGAATGTAGTTTCTAAACTACTAGGTTTATTTTTGTTTTAAAAAATTCTATTTGGTGAAAATTTGAAATTTCAATGCAGTAGTACTTAAATTTTAGGGAAAAAATAAGAAGTAGGTGTCTGTCTGACCACCCTAACCACAATAAAATGAAAATATTTTTTATAAGATTTTAAATATAAGTAGAAGACTCATGTCCCTATGTGATTCATATTTTTTTGTAATTTTTTTCCAAGTAAATAATTAATTATGATATTTTTGTTACAAATTTTAGAAAATATAAAAACTCGTACGTCTGACCACCTTAACTTGGTCAAAACTTTATGAAATTCATTTTTTTTTTTTAATCCTATATTATGTGAAGCATAGAATGTGACACATGTTTCAGATTCAAAAAATGTGACACCCTTTGAAAGCTATAGATGTTTTTCAATCAACCTATTAATCAGGACTTTAGTCATAACTCAAATAGAAAATGAATAATAATTTGTTATTAAATTCCAAGTAAATAATGATTTATATTGGTGGAAAACTAAGAATATCTTTTAAAAACCCTTTTCATTTCATCAATTTTGGGTAAAAAAAAAGTTGTCCGCCACATGGGCCATCATATCACCTACATATCACCACTTTTTGGCCCATCATGATCCTACACATACCCTATTTGTAGATAAGGTATTGTTGTAGCAAAAAAAGAGAAAAAGTGAATTTTTTTCACTGGAAGATATTTTGTAGTTGCTAGTAAAATGAAGTTTCTCGAAAGGGAATATCAGTTGTAACTGAATTTTGAGATGTCTCTAAATAGTCTAATTAGCTAGTGACATGTGTACTTTCTAGCCCCCATGCTTGTTTTCTCCTTCATTTTCTATAAGAAGGATTTCAAGGCTAGAAGTACAAGTGAGCAAGTTAGAAAACTTTGGTCAAGTCTAGGTGAAGTTGTAGAGGAATTGTAAAGTCTAGTAGTTACAAAGGAAATACAAATTAGGTTCTGGGTCTTTTTTGTTATAGGTTTTGAATGCATGGAGATATAATGTTTTATAACAGTACTATCATTTGAATCAGATTGATAAATTCAAGCTCATGTCTCTCCTATGTACAAGCGTATTTGAATTTTGAATAAAGTGATCAAGGGTTATTTTGTTCATCTCACTATTGTGGTGTGTGCAATTCTTATTTTAGCTTTAATTCAAGGAATTAATTAAAATGCTTAAATGAGATTGTAGATTGATATGTTCTGTACAAGGATATGATAAGTAGTATTGAGTTAGGGTTACATATCGGTGATATTGTAAGGTAATAATATCAAAGATCTTAAATGCTACAAGTTGAATCTATTATAAACCCTTAGGTATTTGTGAATTTGACTCCTCCAATGGAAATAAAGCACTGATCTAGGTTGCATCTATTTTTTGTGATTTAGTATTTGTTTGTGTTCACCCAAAGCTTGCTACAAATTGAAAATTAATGAATATATTTTACTTTGAAGTATTTTTGTGATTATCTCACACTCCAAATGGTTGATAATTACTGATGAACAACCAATTCTATTCATTTTTATCCCATTTTGTTGAGATATTGAGTGAGATTATATATTATTGTTAATATTGTTTATGATTATGGTGCAAAGGTTATAAACACATTAAGGGATCACCCTCCCGGGTCTTGCAGAGCCCAAAGTGTAGGAGGTCCTTAAAATCCTTGGAAGTTGGTCTAGGTCCTTTGAGCTGCCCTTGTTGGAATTGGCAATTCCATAGGTAGATTAGAAGGTCAACCTAGTTTTAGTAAAAAAATACACCAACTCAAAGGATGTTATTTCTTTGGCTCCTGTATTGGAGAATCTTGACTTGTCAAAAGATTTAATATTGTATGTTTTTAGCAGCAAGACAAGCATCACCGCTTTTCTGATTCAAAAGGATGATGAGGGAGAGGGAGAGAATCCTATAGAATTCCATTCCCAAACCTTGAAGGAGTACGAGATGAACTATAACTTCATTGAAAGAGAAGCTTTTGCAATTGTAAAGGGACTCAAGAAGTTCCGACACCTTATAGCTTTCACTAAGGTAGTCATTTATGTCACACATTCTAGTGTGCACGAGTACATCATGGAAGGAGAAATCACTAACAAAAGGGCCAACTGGATCATTGAGATCCTAGAATATGACATTGAAGTTAGGCCTACAAAGACTATCAAAGCAAGAGGGATGTGTGAATATTTGGAACACAATGAAGAAATGGAAATTGAGGGATAGCAAGTGGAGATAGTCCTAACAAATGAGCCTGAACCTGAAGGATTTTGGCTTACGGATAGGGTAAGATTTATGCACACCAGCAAGTACCCATCAAGACTTCTATCTCAGAGAAGATGATTCTACCGGTTGCAAAATAGTGGGTACTCACTTATTGAAGGGATCCTTTTTAAAAGGAATTTCAATGGCATCTTACTATGATGTGTCATGATGGAGCAAGCAAAGAAAATTCTTAACACCTTCCATAGCAGCTCGAAAGGTGGAAACTTCTCTGTGAAGACCATCGCCATCAAAATTTTATGTGCTGGGTACTTCTAGCCTACATTTTTCAACGACTCCTACAATATGATAACAAAGAATGTCAATTCTACACAGGAAGAAGGAAAAATTATGCCATGCCCCTCAATCCAATAGTAGCAGATGAACCATTTGCGCAATGGGGGCTAGATTTCATCGGGATGATCAACCCTACCTCCAGTGCCAGTCACAAGTGGATCCTAACATCCACCGACTACTTCACAAGATGGATCGAAGCCCTATCCTTGAAGAATTCAATGAAGGTAGAAATCATGGATTTTCTCGAGGGATTGGTGATAAGATTCGACATACCAAAGACTATCATCTTAGACAATGCCAAAGCTTTCTTAGGCTCCAAGGTATGCTAGTTTGCATTAGAACATGACATATTTTTGTAAAAATCCTCAAACTACTACTCCCAAGGAAATTTCCTCGCTGAGTCAACTAATAAGAATCTAGTATAACTCATTAAAAGGATCAGTTCGGATCACGAGAAGGAATGACCTAAGAATCTTTAAATAACATTATGGGAAGACCACATAACTCTAAAGAAAGCCCTGAAGACTTCATCGTATGAGCTAGTATATGGGAAGAAGGCATTGTTACCAATATCTATAGAGATATCTATGTTACAGCTACTCAAGTCTCTAGAGATTGAAGAAAATAGAGCTATGGAAGTTCGGTTGGCCAAATTGTTGGAGGTACAAGAGTAAAGAGAAAAAGCCCTAATAGCCATGGCTAACTGCCAAGGTGGTTAAAAGATGGTTTGACAAGAAAGCTTCAGACCAATGTCTAAAATGTAGGGACGTGGTACTAAAGTTCAAAGAAAGGGCTGCAAAGCCTGGCCAACATGGAAAATTCAAAAAATTGTGGGAAGGTCCTTTCAAAATAATTCAGTGCAAACAAAATAATGCATCCAAATTAGAAAAAAAAAATAGGAAGCACTGGGAATTCTGGTTAATGGAATTCACCTAAAGTTGTTTAATTAAGCTTCAGTTACTTCATACAGGGGTAAATATGTGATTAATGTAATTATTTTCCCTTTCATGTTTTGTTGGTGAGTTCGTTCAAACATTTTCACAGATTTAGGAATTAAGAAAATTAATGAGATCCATTATTACAAGAATAGAGAAATTTTATATTACTCATATTGTAAAAATTAAGTTCATATGCGAGGAATTCAATAAAAGTTGCAGAGAGCACAAGATGAAGGAAAAGAGTTAAAGATAACAAGTATATTTGTTATATATACTTTGATAGAAATATTGAAAAAATGGCTATGTGTCCATGTGCTCAAAATATGACTATACATGTGGCTTCCTTATATATGTATATGCAAGCCCTCTTTCAGGTATATATATACAAAAGGGAAAAAGGTTTGTTGATACTCAAGTCGTAGGAGCATGATCATTGTCTTCATCAACATGAGAATTTTCTTCATCAACAGGAGGGTTGTTAGAAGCAACAAGAGGGTTATCAATAGTGAGGGGACATAGAACAACAACACCAACACCCAAAACAAGCAGTAGAGGAAACACAAGATTCCTGACGTCGGTGTACCAATCCACATCATAGAATAGCACTACATTGTAGCGGCGCATCAAAAAGTGGTATGCACGGATGGCTCGCTCACGATGCTCAACAAATGAATGGAGTTGGAACCCACTCAAAAATGGCACCCATGGTACCATCGAATCTTCTTCAATATGCCTCTACACGTTGCTCACAACTGGAAGGCCCATACCATACACTGCATTGGTTACCACTTTACCAAGGCCTCTAAGGTACCTCTTTGGGAAAATTTGGTGCGTTAGGAAAAGTATCATGGATTTTAAAGCTTGAATATCAATTAGCGAGGAAAAAAAAAGGGAGAATTTATCAGTGTTCACCTGATATTTATCTTCATACTCAATACAATCTCTACCCAAAACCCATTTCATGGCTATAATAGCTAGTGAGTGTTTATTTTTGGTCATATATTTTAGACACCTATTGGATATCTCTACTTGAAAGGTCATTTGAGACTTTTTGCACACTAGCCTAATTGAAGTGTTCATTGTGTCAGCCTCTACTAAAAACACCTAATTCTAGCGCTATGCAAATTTAAAGCCTACCCAACCACCTAAGCAATAATGCTATCTAAATTACTCAATGCTTTTTCTAATCGCTAAGTGTAGTTCTGCTACTCTAATAAGGGCCATTTATAGAAATAACCAAGGTAGCCTACATCCTAGGCGGTGATAATTGAGTTTAGATCAAAATACCACCCAAAAGGCTAGCTTGATTTTCCAACCTAGTTGTGTCCGTAGGTAAGAATTGTTGCGTGTAGGATTAACGAGTGGTAATCAATTAATACAAATTGGTGGCAAGCTTAGGCAATGGCTCATACAAACATGTTCTTAGGTGTCACAATACAAACCGTTTCAAGCTCCAAGGTTGAGCGTGAATCTTTCTAAGGTACTTATTACAACATTATCTTAATTATGCTTTCAGGGATATCAATAGCGAAGGCATGTGAGAAGATGAAAAGTAGGAAGCCAATAGCTCAATTTCCCATGAAAATCATAGTGAGGGGACGTTATCACTAACATAATTATGAATTATTATCTTTTCAAAAGGGCCAAGTAGTTCATTTCATGTGGAAAAAGGTGTTGTCGGTACATTCCAAATTAAATATAGAAAGGCATCTGTTGTCTACCAGTTGAAGACAAGAAATCAAAGAAAAACTAAGTATCACATGCAAAAAATCAGACAAAGCATAAAACTTCTTGAGCATGCAAAAAGACTTAGAAAAAATAGAATTGTTAAAAGAACCAGGTATGATACAATTTTCAGCAAGAAAGCTGAACACTGAGGTGTTTGCAGAGAATTGACTACCCCGATATGAATTAAAGGTCGTTTGGTTGTGAATTTAGAGCTTTGTGTTGTGTTTTGGGCACTATTCATATTATTTGAGTGTGGTTTCTGGGTGAAGGATTCATAGAAGGATGGTAACTGCTCAAAGTTCTCAAGTAGAGATGCAAGAAAGAGGGGAAAAAATTCCATTTAATATCATGCACATAGCACTAGTTGTGTACATCTTTGAGGATGTCTCTTATGCTTTGCCTGAAATTTTGAAAAAAGTCGACATGGGTAAATACATAGGTTGCAAAGAAGAAGAGCCCTCAAAAAGACAAGAAATGAATTAAAGAAGAATGGGAAAATATTCATGACACCATTCTTGCAAAGAAACCTAAATCACCTAGGGAGGCATCCTATGAAAGGATGAAAAGGAAAAGTGACCAAAATTCCTTGGCACAAAAATGTTGGTACATTGGGCTTCCACAATGTATGGTCTCATTAGTACAGTACTGCGTTGAATTGGTCAATGAGGCCATCAAAAACTTCAACCCAGATACCAACACCATTGAGGGCCATGAGGTGAGTGTGGTTATCTGCAAGGAAGCTATCTGGAATATGCTCTGCATCCCAAAGTGAATGTCTTTTAAAGTGCATCAAATGGAGTCATTCACTCTAGTAAAAGGAGAGAACTACTAGAGGACTAGAGACCTTGCGCTGAATTTTTATAGCACAAAGACTTAAAGAGATAAAGAAGCTCATAATAGGCCAATGCAAATCCTAGTCACACAGAAGGGCTTCAAGGATGATTTCTCAATGATGGCATTTTTTTGTAGCCTAGACATTGACAAAGAAGCCCAAGAGTTTCAACTCAGTTTGGGTTTTCAATTATGCAAGAAATATTCTCTTTTATGGTACAAATTCGTTGAATTTATAGTGTAGGAGATGCTAAGCCAGATAACAAAGTACCAACTTCAACAAAGGTGTAGGTTCTCATCCTTTCTCACACATATGTTCTTGCATCAGAATCCTGACTTCTTCCAGAAGCGTCTAGGGCTCTCAATTTTCCACACAAACTCCCCTTCTCTCTGTAACATTTGACTACTACACATTTTCAGATTATTTCTTATATCTGGTTTTGTAGGATTTAAGAGGAGACAACACTATCATACAGTTCAACTCAGACCAAACTAAGATCATGCAAAACTTCACTCCAAAGTGTGACTGGTTTCTGGGTGAAGACTTCATGTTCGTCTGATTATGGGGCTTCATTGGGTAGCCTTTCTGGCTTCCAACATGTCTTATAGACTAGATACTAGTGCTTGAAGTATTCCACCAAGTATCAATTATCGATTTCACCTTTTGCAATGGGAAAGCAAAGAAGAAGGTATTTATCAGGTACTCGATGATCTTCAAAACCATAACCATGGCTAAGAGAAAGGCTCACGACATACTGGAAGAAAAGTTGGCTCATCTGGGGTTGGTGTGGATTTGTGATAAATGGAATTACAACCCCGATGATGAATTTCCAAAAAAATATGTCAAAATGGCACATTACCCCCAACCTTATTGGGAGAAGCATTGGAATTCGGTGTCAAATGTAGATGAATTTATTATCGACCTAGCTTATATCCCTACTAAAGGTGGTTGGCTTCCCTAGCTCAGATTCTACCACCTGATTGGGCAGTATGATAAGACAAGAAAAATGGGGATGACTATTTGCAACAATCTGATAAAGAACTATAGCTAGAAGGAAGAGAAGGTCAATGATTTCTAGATATACCATTAGGAGATGTGACACAATGAGGCTGCTTATTATATCAAGGAGATGGATGACAAGTTCAACAAATTGTGGAACAACGAGCATCCAAATTTTGATGGGAGTGATGAAAAAGGCTCAAGTTCAAAGGAGGATGAATCACAGGAAAATGAAGGAGCAGAGCCTGAAACAAAGACACAAGACACCCCCATGCTGCAAAAGGGAAAATTTGTGAAGCAACCAAGCAAGGTCTCCTCTAATGTACGGGTTAACATATCGTGTGTGAGGTCTTCACTAACTCACACCTTGATTGCAAGGATGACCTGAGCAACCCAACTACAAAAAATTGAAACCATAGTGTGATAAATCACTACCAAGAAAGCGGTTGCAAATTGAGGCATCATCTGGAGAGTTTTTTCAGGACCTAGAGGCAAGCAAAGAGCTGGCAAAAAAATAAGGACTGTAGTCATTTGTATCATAGGTATCTTTTCCTCCCTCTTTTCTAGTTTCAAAAACCTTAGTTGCCCTTGTTGCATCCACAACACCTCTTATTTCATGTGCCAACCAATGCATTTCAGCCTTTGCTCCAATGAGCGTAGGGGGTTTCACATAGTTCTCTTAGGTGGCCCCATTTTCTCTTAATCCATATAACCTCACACCATTCACCTGGGCCCATTCCACATCCTAAAGCCTCTCACACTCTACCTCTGCTACCTTGATCGATACATCTCTTTCCATCGTGATGTTGGAACTAATCCACTCTTCCTAGCAGATGGAAACCATGATGAATTTTATTCCTTCAAGTCCTCCTACTGGTCCATAATTAGAGTATTGGAGTCTCCCTCCTTTCTCACCTCATATAGTTAGTTTACCAAAGAGGAGGTCTCTCGATATTGCCACCCTTTCATTCCCTTTTTCCCTTCCTCCTGGTGCACCTTTCGCAGGTGGAATCATTAGGCCACCCTCTGAATTCTTATCAAAAGGTGATAAAACTAGGTAGACACGAGTAATCAGAGCCCAAAGGCAAAAGGATAAAAATCTAATAAGCCAATGGAGCCGAGGGCACAAACTATTTTTAATGAGGCTTAGTAATCACTACATTTTGTGACTATGTACCCAACTATCAACAAGCCACAAGAAGAAATGTAGCCAAATGGATACAAAATGTATATCGTGGGGCTCGATTTAATAATAGCCCAAACTCAAGACAAAGTGGATCTTATGGAGGAAACACAACAGGTGGTGACCACTGGCTTTCTTAAGTCCAGTTGCCAGCTAAATAAAAGGGAAGAAGAGTTGAAAAACATAAAAGATAGAATTGAGGTTTTGCTCACCAAGGAAAAATCTAGGGAGGTTGAATTTAATTGCTTATCCCAACAAAAGGAGGTGAAACAAGGAAAGCTCTGAGAGGAAATTGAAAAGTTTCAATGCCTCAATCTTAACTTATTCACTGAGCTGCAACAGAAGAACCAGGAATATCAAGACTAGTTAGCAAAGTTGGGGCAAGAAGTGCAATAAAAGGATGAGGATTTTGGTCGCCAATGTGCTCAACTAGAGCAATAAATGCAACAAAAAGATGTGGATTTCGAATCCATCAAGCCCATTTAGAGAATGAGATTATAGAAATAGTCTTCCCTAGAGAAAGAAGCAACAAACAAGGAGCGAGCCAAAGCTAGCTAGGTTATGGAATCATAGATCCTACAAGGACAACTCATTGTGGAAAACCAAAAGTTTGTGGAGCTCGTGCTTGATATAGAGCAAAGGAATGTGAAGATTGTCCTATTGAAGGATTTCACCTTAAACCATGTTGATCAAACATATCTTTTTCAGATAGCCCAACAGTTATATGTCTCATATTGGGAAAGAGTTAAGGATTTTGACCTAACTCTATAGTCAATACTTCGATTATGGTGGAAGGAATAAGCTTGGTTAGAGAGGTTTGTGAGACGATCAAGAGATTCCTTTTGTCTATTGCCAAAAGAGTTCCAGAGGCTAGGAAATTATTTGGTAGGCTATATCAGGTACTAAACAAAGTCTTGGCAATTGTAGGGATTGGAGACCGAAGGGCCACTAATAAAACAACTAACAAGTTCATCCATTTCCACACAACTATCCTTTAAGACAATGAATGTGCCACTAAATTGGATCAGATCATGGATAGCATATGGGCGAGGTTCTGTCACCTAACTCAAATGGGCTTACCATCTTCATTTCTTAAAGATGAATCAGTGGCCATGGTGGAGTATCTTATAGAAAAGATCAAGGAGATGCAATAGGATGCATTCACCTTTCAGAGTTTTAGTTAGCCCGTTGGTGTAGGAGATATTGAGAGCATCACCCATCTGATCATGTGAATCCTTTTTCAACTCAAGTCTTGGGCTAGTATATTGACGGTCCTGCCTTATAGAGAAGTGATCGATCTGCATGGAGCACAAGAAAGTCTGCATGACATATTGACTCCATCTAAGGATGAATGGTTTCCTCTTTAGACTGACCTCTCTAAGCTTTAATTGCGCCACCTGATGGATAAGTCTTTGGTATACAAGCCATAAATTTTTGGCTTCCTTGTTCTGCAAGTGAAACACCCTGATAAGTCGCAAAAAAATGTGGACATAAGATTCCCAAGCTCCCTTTAGGTGATTTTATTTTTGTTAAGTACCATCCACTCATCTATTTTAAGAAAGAAAATATTGGGCTCCTTTCACAAAGGCTTGTATGAAAATACAACCACTTGTTAGCTAAGTGATCCTCACAAGGTTTTCTTCTCTCGCTTTTCAAAAAACTTTCACCTTGCTTCCACGTGTCAAAAATTCACAACCTCTAGTGCCTCTTTGCATCGCTCTCCTTTCGGGTCCCGATTGTATGCCACATAACATAAATCCATGCATATTTCTTGGTGGACCCCACCTTTGGTGAAATATTCTTTGAAGACCACCATGTGTCTTTGCAATACAAGTGTTTCATTGCTTAGGGGAAAGGACAAACTTCGGATTTGACTACTTGCCATGTGATCTTCTAAAGGCTTCATTGCGAAGAAGAATTAAGTAGGTGACAAACTCACACCAGCTTCCATGTTCTATAATTTCCACCATGAGTGGATAACACATGTCAATGTGTTGGTCTATTGGGGCCACTACCATCATTTTTAGGGGATGCATCTGACTCTAGGGTGTCATTGTTCATGGATAAAACATTTTCGGTTGTGATGACAAGGGGAAATCATTTCTAATTGTGTCATTGCTCATGATTAGAGGATATTTTCTGTTATTGTCTCACCAAGTCGGGTTTCATTATAAATATTACTTCTTCCATCAAAGCAAGAGTTCAGATTTTGATTGGAAATTTTTGTTAAATAACCAAGATTTTCCCACTTTTAGATTATTGTAAAGACTTGCAAATTGTGCCATTGTTTAGCCTTTCTATTTTTTTGAATATTTTTGATAAAGTTTTATTGTGCCATTGTGGTGCTAAGTGTTTCATTTGTAGAACTTCTATAAATCTAATGCAAGTTTTCTAGTCTTAGATCATGTCTTTTCTAGTTTATTTCCTTTCATTCTAGAACATAGTAGATTATTGAATGGGACCTTAGATCACATCTACAGGATAGTTCTATTGTGCCTTACATTTAACTCTCAGTGCATCACCCTAGTTAGATCTTTTATTTTTATACCTTCTTCCTTTTCCCATTCAAAACCCCAATTATATAAGAGACGAATTCTTTAAAATCTGGAGGTTACTCAGTTTAGCACAATAGGTCTCCCCTTTAATTGAGTTTCCCACAAAGGGTTGTTACCTTTCCAATTTTTAGCATCAACAGATACCTAATTTCAATGTTCTTGCTTCTTCCATGAAAAATTGGATTCTTTATCAAATCTATTGATGAAATATTGACACAAAATATAGTTGTTCCATCCTTTTTTTCTTCCTTCCAATCTGCTAAGGTCCTCCTTAGCAAAATAGATTGACATGCTATTGTATTTTCTGCTATATACTCAGCCTCAGTTGTAGATAGGGAAACTATGGGTTGTTTCTTAGAAAACCATGAAATGAATCTCAATCCCAAGTGATAAACATATCCAAATGTTCTCTTTTTATCATCCATACTCAATTTCTAATCACTATCCTTGTAACCAACTATCCCAAAATCATTTTTTGCACTATACAAAATGTCATATCCTTTAGTTCCATTCACATTTCTCAGGATTATTTTAATTGCTTTCCAATGTGACTATTTTGGAGTCTCCATAAATCTTGAAATAAGACTTACATTATGCATTATATCAAGTCTAGTTGTTGTTAAATGCATCAAACTTCTAACCAAAATTTTATACATGGTTGGATTCACATTTCTATTGCAATCTTCCTTGCTCAATTTCAAACCTATGGTTGTTGATGTAGGAGAAGGATTTCTATCTTGCATCCTAAACCTCTTCAAAATATCTATTGCGTACTTTTCTTGAGAGATAAATATACCATCATGCATTTATTTTACTTTTATGTTTAGAAAATACCTCAAGAGACCTAAGTTTGTCATTTCAAATTCTCTTTTCATGACCTCTTTAAAATCAACAATGTGGAAATCATTATCCCCAGTGAAAAATAAATCATCAACATACAAGACAACAATTAAAATCTTACCATCACTTTCCTTGATGTAAAGAGTGGGCTCACCATTGCTTTTGCTAAAGCCATTTCTCAAAAAATATGAGTCAATCTTCTTGTACCATGCTCATGATGCTTGCTTCAACCCATAGAGATCCTTTTTCAGTTTGTAGATCTTATTTTCTTTGCTTGAAACTTCATAAATAGGTGGTTGCTCCACATACACTTCCTCTTTCAACACTCCATCCAAGAAGGTGGACTTAATTTCAACTTGATACACCTTCCACTTGTGTTGGGATGCAATTTATATGAATTCCTATACCGTTTCCATCCTTGCAACTAGAGCATATATCTCATCATAATCTCTCCCAAACTACTGTTTACATCCCTTGACAACTTATCTTGCCTTATGCCTCTCGATTTTTCCATCGGTATTACTTTTGCTCTTATAGATCCATTTCATTCGAATTACTTGCTTGTTGAGAGGAAAATCTATTAGCTCCCATGTTATATTACTCTCTATTGCATATATATCCTCATCCATAGCTTCACACCATTTCTTTTTTTTCACAACATCCTCAAAATAAATTGGATCACTATGAGAAAATAGTGCAAAATTAATACTTTCATCAAACTCTTCATCATACCTTAGACTCTTGGTCTTTCTTGGAATTAGGGAGGCAAGATTTGGGTTTGAAATCTTACTACTAGTGCTTCTTTGATGAGAATACCTTGTTTGTGCATTGGTTTGAAGCTGTCAATATCTATCAAGCCATCCCATGACTCATCCTTTAAGAAATCTACATATTTGTTGATAACTATTTTCTTGGTGACTAAGTTATACAGTTTGTAGGCTTTGGACTCTTCATTATAGCCCATTAAGATGCACTTCTGACCCTTGTCATCCAAATTTTTTCTCTTCTCTTTTGGCACAAGTGCATATGCAATACACCTAAACACTCTTAAGTGCTCAACTATCCACTTGCATTTTGTCCATGCCTCTTGTGGAATCTTGTCACAAATTTCCTTTGTAGGAATTCTATTTATCAACTATACTATTGTTTCTATAGCTTCACCCCAAAATATATCCATTTTCAATCTCCCTCTTCTCACCTTGCATGGTGAAAAAACTAATAGACCCATTTCCCACAAATAGAACTATTTCATTGTTCCCCATTTTTATCTCAAACTTGACATTTTTATAAATGAAAGAAAATAAAATATCATTAACACTCATGTGGTTGCTACAACCACTATCTAAAAAACATACCTCATCACTGCCTTTCTCAACAATGCTTCACATGATGAAGGCCTTTAACTAATTACCCTCAACCACATTTTTATCAACCACATTTTCATCAACCATATTTTCACTTTTCTTGGATTGGTCACGTTGCCTTTTCTAATACTCACTTGCATAATGACCAAACTTATGGCAATAATAATATTCAATATTACTCTTGTCAAACTTTTGAATCAAGATGTTCTTATATTTTTCAGAGCTAGATTGAGAATTGCTTGCTCCCTCTTGGTTGTGTTTTTGTCCTAAGCTATCTTCTCCAACACTTCCACATCAAGATATACCTCTAACTTCACCTCTCGATATTCGTTCAGAGTTGTTTCTACCTCTCCCCTTGCCTCTTTCGTTGGCTTGAGCTTTGAAATTTTAATCATGTGAAGAATTTAAAAAACCTATTTAGGTGTTGCTCATGGGTTTGCAGGGAACCCATCAACTCATCAACGGTCAATTTTGAGAGGTCCTTTTCCTCCTCAATGGTAATTGAACTACTGCATAAAAATTTGAGGGTAAAATTTTGAGGATTTTCTCCACAATACTCTACTCTTTTATGGCTTCTCCATTTATCCTCAACTATTTTATCAAACTAGAGATTCTTGTGTGAAATTTTAAGATAGAATCAATGTCCTTCATTTGGAGAGTTTCAAAATCTCTTTGAAGCATTCAGAGCTTCACCAATCTGAATTTATCAGTCCCTTTGTAACTAGTTTGGAGGATTTACAAAGCTTCCTTTGTATAGTTAGCTACTGATATTTTGGGAAAAATGGCCTCTATCAAGGCTACTTCAATTAGATTCAATGATTTTGCATCTTTCCTCTTTGTCTCCTTTATCTAGGTCTTTTGATTATTAGTGAGGTCTACATATGCTACTAGATCAGTCACATCATTGAGCCCACTGATCACTAGCTCCCACAAATCATTTGCATCCATTATGGTCTTCATTTTCTTTTTCCAAACATCATAGTTTTGACCATTTAATGGTGGTGGTTGCTGCCAACTCTTGCTCTCTTCTCCAACCATGTATCCAACAAAACAAAGTTTAAACACCTAGAAAATAAATGCACAACTCACTCAAGACTTAGGGCCTTCTATATCTAATACCAATCAGAAGGATTTTCTAAATCTCAAACTCACATAAAATGCATAGAGTTTCTGCTTTGTTTCCCAATCAGTTGGGAATACCAAAAGAAAATGTTGAATAACAAAACAAAATGGTTGGCGACACAACAAACCTTTTTTTCTTATTGTATTAAATCAGAAAACTAAAATTTATAAAAATATTCTTAAACTTGAAATTTTCAAAATACTAATAACAAACTTGATTTTAAACAATCTAGAGTTCTACACACACTTGCAACAATTTGGATCTTCTTAGATCTCTCTCTTCATCTTCCTATTCATCCAGAGCTATCTAGAGCTTCTTAGAGCTATTCATCTGGAGCTATCTAGAGCTTCTTAGAGCTATTCGTCTGAAGCTATTTGGAGCTTCTTAGAGATATTTTTTTGGAGCTACTTGGAGCTTCTTAGAGATATTATTTTGGATCTATTTGCTGCTCCCTACACACACCCTCCACTTTATTCTCAAAAAAATTCTCTTCTATTATTCCTGCAACATCTTCTTCTTGCAATTAACTATTTTTCGTACCTTCCTTTTTGTCTATTCTTGTCTTCTTCACAAAAAAATATCTCTCAAAATTCAAATTTACCTAACACAATAAATTTTGGAGTCAAGGGTAGAATAGGTATGAAGATCCAAAAAACAAAATTGTTAAAAGGACCCTCTTGACAGGTAGGTGGATTAGGGGAGTTGATGCGAGAAGATTCGAGCAATACACATTTCCAACATAAGGTTGAGTTAGTATTAAATCTTGTCATCCAATTACCATTGCTAGACCTATCATATCCACAATGACCTTTTGATCTACACTAATTCCTACATTCAATCTCCTTCCTTCATAACATGAAATATAGAGATAATTACATTGTATGAAAATCTAGATGTTTTCTATGTAAGAAAGAGTAGACAAGTAAATTATGAAAGAGATCAATGTGGGAAACATTTTTACC
Source organism: Sequoiadendron giganteum (assembly GCA_007115665.2). NCBI lineage: Eukaryota > Viridiplantae > Streptophyta > Pinopsida > Cupressales > Cupressaceae > Sequoiadendron > Sequoiadendron giganteum. The sequence continues at coordinate 811,988,016 of CM021101.1, read as the reverse complement.
AGGTATAAACTTAAGAAACATCCATTTGTTGAAATATTTATATTTTTAAGATATGTTATCAAAGATAAATATGAAATGATGTGAAATTTTCAATTGTTAAATACCTTTATTAGGAAATTGTTTAAAAGAAATGGTTCAAACAAATTTAAGAGTAACAAACCATGTAGATTTTTTTTCATTTTTATCTTGTAATAATAAACTACCTTGTTTTTAAATTAATAGTGAGATTGGCATGTTTTAAATATTGGATAGTGGTGATTACTATTTAAAAATTGAAATTGAATTTTTTTTATTTACATCGATGTATGTATGAGCGTTGTTGATATCTCTAAGCTTTGATGATGGTGGCGATTACTCTAAGTTCTCAGATCTGGAAGGTGTTTTCTTTGAGGATTTTTTGTTGGTTTGGAGAATTGTGTTCTAGTCTTGGTTGACTCAACGAATGCAATATATTATGAAGACTAGTTATGGATGATAGTCGACTTGGTATAATGCACTACATGGATAAAATGTTTAAATATTATATGGTGCTGATGATGAAAGTTTTGATTATTTTTTGTTCATCTAATTAGGCCTACCTAATTGATGGATAAGATATACTTGTATATATAAGATGCACGATAGAAGAGAGATGTGTTTGAAGTGGGATGTGTGTATGAGAATGAGAAGGATAAGTGAATGTGAGTAGGGGAGAAGATCAAAGACAATGCTTTTTCAGTTGTGATCAATACAATTTTGTTGAGTGAGTTAGGAATTATTATTCTGAGTTTCATTAGAACTGAACCCTACACATTGAAGGTTTATCCTATCAGTTTAATATTTTAGCAGTGAGCCACTATCATTGTATCTTGGCAGTTAGCCATCTTTTGTACTCAAGAAGTGATCATTTTTAAGGATAGTCATTCTTGGGAGTGAGACCTGTAATATTTTGTGTTCAGATATAATATATTGTGAGTTAACCATCACCATGGTTTTTCCCATTTTGGGTTTTCCACGTAAAAATCTTTGTGTTCATGTGTATGGTTGCATTGACTTGTTTTATGTTCTTTGTTGTTGATTCAATTAGAATTGTGATAATTTTTAAGTGGATTTTAATATGGTTTTATGGAATAGTAATTCACCCCCTCTTAGTATTATAGATGTTAAAAAATTGGTATCAGAGGTTGGTTCCTCAGAAGAATCCTAACAACTTGAGGAAGGTCCCAAAATTTGAGTATAATAATTTTTTTCCTTTAGAAGTGATCTTTGCTGAATATTTAGAAGAAATGGAAGCTCTAAAGGATACATTGATAAAAGAAAATTAGTACATTGAAAAGTTGCATAGTAAAGGTATGGAAGCATGTGATATTCTAACTAAAGGAGAAAAAATCATCTATAGCTTGTTGCGAAAATTGGATGAGAAGAAAAGAAATGAAGAATGTTAGGAAATTGAAATTCAAAGGAAGATGGATGAATGCATAAAGTTAGAAGAAGAAGTAGAAATCTTTAGATCTGATCTAGAAAAGGAAAGAATTTTTAAGATAAATTTAAGATAAGCTCGACGATGCTTGATGAATTTATTACCTCTCAAAGACCAAAAATGGATAAAAGTGGTTTAGGGTTTGAGGAAGGTCAGAGTTATAAAATGAAGCAATCCAATAAGAAGACATGGTATAAAAATAGACAAATCAAGGAATGAAGAAGAAATTCTAGAAAAATTCATGTCAAACAATATGATGCTAAAAGGTATTTATCTTTTAATGGTATTTGTTTTTTGTGCAAGAAATTTGGTCATAAGGCAAAGGACTACAAAAGTAATGCGAATGATTCTCTATTAGTCCCCAATGAATGTTCTAAGAGAAAGAATAATGGATATAAATTTGTCTATTGGATAAAAGGGAAAATGGAAAGAAGCATGTTGTTTATTGTAAGTGCAACAATCCAGAACACCCTTTAGTAACAACGGAAGAAAGAAAAATATCTATCCAATAAAAAAAAATGTTCAAACCTTTGATCTAAAAGAAGCAAGAAAGGAAATGAAAAGGATTTGGAGAAATGATTCATTAGTATTATTTGTGCCAACCTTTGGTGCAGATAATCTCATCGATCTCTGAATAAAAGTAGTGGCTAAGTGGGAGAAATCATCAAAAAATATAATAAACCCCCTCATCAGTACTTGTGTCATATCATGAAAAAAGTATACTTAATGTGGTAGAAAAGTTAACACATTTTATTAGTGGCATGTGTGAAGGATGAAGTCCACAAAATTTGAAAGAATGGAGGCAAACATAATCATTGAGGAAATCTACCTACAAGTTGAAGCGTTTATTGAAAAATCATTCAGAGTGAAAGGAATAGATTTAAATAATTTTAAAGACCTATGTATTTTCAGAGAAGCATGCAAAGGAAGTTTAGAAGGAAATTTAGAGTTTCATAGTTTGAACAAAATAACAAGTGAATTCGAAGCAAGCTCAAAAAGCAGGATATCTTTACATTTCTTATTGGCATTATCAAAGGTATTCTTATTTGCACAACAATTTATTTCTATGAATAGTTCAAATATTGTGAATTATGCAGGTGAACCTAGGTTGAAGAGATATTTGAGGAATGTGTCAGAAGAGTCTGTTGTTGCATTCTCTTGCATCCCCCCAAGAGTGTTTCCTACAAAATATATTTATGCATATGTTTACGGTAAGATTGAAGAGAATTCGTTAGTTTGGTTGAATGCACATTGAAAGAGAACCTTGATGCATGCACAATATTAGTTGAGAAAAAATTGGATGTTTGGAGGAAATTTCCCTTGTTTGAATTTAAGAATAAGTATATTTGAATAGTGTTGAGAAAAAATCATGATGAATATCTATGGATAGATGAGGCATGATTGGTTTGTGTTCCTCCAGATCAATTCCCAAACTAAAAGCTATGGATGAAAAATAAATAATTGAGGTTATAGGTGTGAGTTCTAAAGGGAAAGATGTTTATTTGAGTTTTATTGTTGATCCAGTAATAAGGTATGCTGCAATGGTCATCGGTCATAGAGTTTGTATCCCTAACAATGACCTTATAGTTTCTACTATTGTGGTGCATACTATTGTTGATATGGTAATAAGAGGTATGGAATATGACTTGTGTGAATCACTTCATATACATATTTTGAATAATTTAAATTAGATCAAGAAGAGTAAGAAGAATACATTTTGGAATGGCAATTTGGTTGTTTGTTTACTCTTTTACTTTTTGAGAGAATTATCGGTAATAGGAAGGATAGCATGGTCAAATTCAGAGCCTATTTCCTATCAAATTAGGAAATTAATGATAAATCTTGGTATTTCATATGTGCAGGGGTCTCCTCTTGCTGCATTCTTTGGAAAATTTTAGATGAGGATGAACAAAAGGTTTAGGATTCTAGTAAGAGTTGTGGAAATATACTCTGGAAGCATAAATTTTATTGTGTCTATAGATTTTTGTCACATGGAAGTAGTTGAATCAAGGTTAGTTTGGATATCTGAATTAGATTATGAAATATCAAAGGCTGAAGTTGATAAATATGCTAAAATTCTTTTGGAAAGTCTTAAGGATCTCAATGTAGAAGGTGCCTCTAGTAGCATGACTGAAATAGGGAAGAAAAGGAAGAAAGTTGTTAAGAAAGAAGGCACAAAATAAAGCTAGCTCGAACATGAGAATGGAAGAATAAATATTCAAAGAGATTTTGAAGAATTGTAGAAGGTTATTTGCGATGGTAATTTTGATTCATCTATTTCTGTTGTGGAGAATCTTCATAGAATTATTAATTCTTTGAAGGTCTACATCTTTAGACTTGAAATTCTTGCTGGGATTATGTTTGATTAAGGAAATTTAGGAGATATCAAAGTAAAATGTGTGAATTCACATAATTGTGTAATGAAGAAATTAGATGGTGTACAAGGTTGTGAAAAAGAGGCACATAAACTACTTCACTTTTGCCTAGATTGTTCTAGTAGTATATTGGACATGTGAAATGAGATAAGGATGAGTGATTCCCAGTTGATCACTTAGGCATATACATACAAGTTAGTTGAAGATAAAGATAATCAGAGGTGGTCCTATATTGTGTAGTTTTAGGACAAATTCTTCTCTCTACAAGATTGAAGGATAGATGTTATCAATAAATTTGTGGCACTCAGAGACATGAATAAAATAAAAAACACTTCTATATTTATTTCTCTTGGTTGTATTGGTGAATTATTAGAGATTAATCTTAGTCCCAATACTTTTAAAAATGGTGTAGAGTCTTTAACTAAAATTGAGGTATTTTACAAGAATCTTGTTAGTGGAAAAAGTTCATGGGAAGAAGGTAAAGCATTGTGGAAGGCTATCCTAGAGGGTCTCAAAGGTTCTTCTTCAGGTTAATTCAAGGTTGTGTTCATATCTTTCTAGTTACATTTTTATGCATATTTACATATATACTAGACCCCTTCCTTTTTCATTGATGTCAAAGGGGGAGAGATAAAGAGATAAAGAGATAGATATAGAGATTTTTTTTTTTGTGAAGAACAATTTTGATAGGGGGAATAGTTAGAGTATTCAGTTGTAGTATATTACAAAATGTTTTTGTCATACATGTTTCCATCAATACCAACAGGGGAGATTGTTGGAAGATTTGCAACATGAGCATGAATTATGGATGGTTGTGTTGGTTTTTCCTATTTTATCATTGATGTCAACATGATGATAAATATATATGGGAAGTCTGCTTGGTTTACCATAAGTTGTTCTTTATCCGTAATACCCTTTTGTGAAGGATCAATGTGTTAGTATTTGAGTCCAGAATTCACCACAAGATCTGATATGACTCTAAGATATTAACCATGTTTTCTTGACTCATTGAAATAGCTATATCTTGGATATTGAGACGTCTTTTCTTGTGAGATTTGTTTTATCTTTGATAGAGTTTACCTCAGTTTCCTACTATTACTTTGTGTTTGGCATAATGTGTGTGAGACTCCACATTCTACTAAAGTGACCATTTTTATACTGTGGTTTTGTTGATAGTCTCTTTGCTGGTAGTATGATGGGAAATTAATGTGTTCTTAGATCTAGAAGGTGTTTTCTTTGAGGATTATTTATTGTTTTAGAGAATTGTGTTTTGGTTTTGGTTTACTCAAAAAATGCAATATATTATGAGGACTAGTTATGGATTATAGCTAACTTGGTATAACACACTACGTTGATAATTTTTTAAAACTTATATGGTGTTGAAGATGAAGGTCTTGATTATTTTGTGTTCATATAATTAGGCAAACCTAATTAATGGATAAGATATACTTGCACATATATGATGAAATATAGAAGAGATATGTGTATGGAGTAGGATGCATGTATGAGTGTGAGGAGAAGTGAATGTGTGTAGACGAGAAGTTTAGAGCCTAAATTCTTTATCAATTGTGATCAATATAGTTTTGTTGAGCGACCATTGTGTGAGGTTGTAATTTTTATTCTAACCTTTTGTGGAACTGATGTTGGAAAGAGACACTGCACATGTCATATGGTGTTATCATTGATGGAAACCCTAGTCAGTGATTCGATCCACACTTTAGTAGTTGTTTATACCGAAAACCAGATCGAAGAAATGTATTATTTGTCAAAGCTAGAATAAGGTATCCAACAGAGTTGTGTATATTGATTCATGTAAAATTTTTTGTTATCATTTGAGTTGTGGATCTCAGGGAATATATTTCGATGTATGAACTATGTTATCCTTGAATTATAGAGCCTCATATTGATTCATGTGTAAGTTAGAAGATCCGGTTGATTGAGTTTTTGTCTAACAATGCAAGAAGGTTGAATAAGTGAATATACCATGTTGTGGATCTTCGTGGGATAATTATTTGAAGTTCTTTATGGTTGAACATATTATTTTGGGTCCTCACTATTTTTTGGCTGAATTTGGTTGGTACGCATTGAAAATTATTTGTAGATTGAGTCGACGGTTTGTAAATATTTTATGTTTTATTGAAGCTGACATGTGGTTGATTAAATCTTTAGTTGTGGATATATATAAGTGATCATTTATATCATTTGGATGTATATGCAAAATGTGTTGATGTGGTTGAGTGATTATGCATAGTTTCACTTGTGCATAAAAGGATTTATGGTGCAAATTCAAGAAGAAATAGAAGAAGAGAAGAATCAAATAGAAGGTCAAGAATGAGATTGATGTGCTTAACCAGAATTGTAACCAATCATTAGTAGATGCTATTCTTTCAGTTCAGATATTTTGGATGTAATTTAAATGTTTTGTAAGACAACGAGTCTTCATTTTGTATTTGAGCAGTGAGCTCTAGCTAGTGTGCCTGAATGCATGTGAATTCCCATTTGTAAACACTTATATTTGAGTATACTCTTATTGTGGATTGGCCTTCCATCTTGTTTTTTCCCCTGATAGGGTTTCTATGTAAAAATATTTGTGTTATGGTGTTTTGGTTGATTTCTTTGTGTTCTTGCATATTTATTTTGGTTCAATGATGTAATTAGTTTACAAATCATATTAATAAAGTTAAATTTTATAGAACACTAATTCACCCCCCTCTCAATGTTCCTTGATTCCAACAATTGAACCCTACACATTGAAGGTGTATCCTACCAGTTCAATCTTTTGGAAGTGAGTCACTATCATTGTATATTGGCAATTAGCCATATTTTGTTCTCATGCAATGAGCATTTTTAAGGACAATAGGTCCTAGCAGTGAGCCTCGTAATTTTTTTTTAGATATAATATACTGCAAGTTAACACTCACCATGGTTTTTCTCATTTTAGGTTTTCCACATAAAAATCTTGGTGTTCATGTGTATGGTTGCATTGACTTATTTTTTATGTTCTTTCTTGCTGATTTAGTCAAAATTATGATAATGTTTAAGTGGATTTTAATATGGTTTTATGGAATATAGATTCACCCCCTGTATTAGTATTCCATATGTTCAAAAAGTTCCTAGCCAAGTCAATGGCATTGTTGCTATCACAAAAAAAAAAGTGAAAACATTTTTTTGGAACCCAACTCATCTAACAATCATTGAAAAAAAATCATGTCCTTCACACCTTTGGTAAGTGGAATATATTCATCCTCTGTAGTGGAGAGTGCAACCACCTATTTCAATTGTGAAACCAAGTAATTGCTACCCTCGACAAATGTGAACACATAACCTATTCTAGACCTTCATTTATCAAAATATCTGGTAATATCGAAGTCAATATAATCTCATACTTGTGCATCTCTACCTCCAAAACACAAAACATATTTTGAAGTTCCTTTTAAATACCTTAAAGTATCCACTATACTGCATTCCAATGGTTCTTGTCCATATTGCTCATAAATATGCTCACTACTCCTACTACATGGGAAATATCTAGACAAGTGCATACCATCACACAAATAAGACTCCCAATTGTTGATGAATAGGGAGCACCCTTCATGTTTTCCTGATCTTGAGGTGTTTTGGGGCACATTTTGGTCAATGCAGGATCATGGGGGTCCAACGTAGGCTCCTAAGTGGTAACAAAAATTCAAAAAAACCGAGTTGGGAAACTTGACATAAAAATTTGAATAGGTATTTAACATATTTTAAAAATAAGAAAGAACAAAATTTATAGTAAATTAAATGTATTTTTTAAGCTACTAGACCATTTTTTGGAAAACAATTAAATCTATTTGGTGAAAATTTGAAGTGTCGATATAGTCATACTACATTTTCAGAAAAATAAATAAAAAGGTGTTTAGCCAGCCACACTAATGGGGAGATTTTTTTTTTTTTTCTGAATCATTCAACATAAATAGAGGACACATGCCTAGATGTGACATATTTTTTTGTAATTTTTTCTTAAGTAAATAATTAGTTTTGAAATTTCTAGTAGGAATTTTTTCAAATATTAAAAACCATTTGTCCAACCAACATAAATTGGTCAAACAATTATGAAATTTAATTATATTTTTTTCAAACTATAATTTATAAAGCATAGTGTGTGACACATCTTTTAGATTCAAAAAATGTTTAAATATCCAAAAGTTATAGATGTTTTGCAATCAACCTATCAATTAGGAATTTAGTTAGTGTGTATGTAAGAAAATTAATAATAATTTATTGCAAGTATGGATGTATTTTGTGGTGTTGTCATTGATGTCAACATAGTTTAGCTTGATTGAAGATGATACTTGTATAGTTGAGATACTTTAGAAGTGCTTAGAGTACATGGAGTTAGATTTATGAAGTTATAGTTGTGTTTTTGCCAAGTGCTTTTGAGAAAAATTTAGAGATAATGAAGGCAGTGTTGAAGTGTCTATTTTGAATCTACTCCTATATTGTGCTCTACATTTCTTTTGTGTTGATACTATGCTTGTGCAGATCTTTAGTTGTGTTCATGAGATTCAATGGATAATATATCCCAATTTTTAGCTTTTGGTTCGATGGAGATTGAAATATGTGTTCACCAATGTGTGAAATGGTTTGACAAAACTATTTGTTTGTGGATTGGGAGAAATGTTTTGGCTCGATAGTTTTCTAGTTTGTTGTTTTAGATCTTGTGGATCTGGGAGATTATTCATTCTGATGTTTTGTGTATTCTAAAAAATGTGCTTATGATTAGGCGCTTCGGAAGACTTGCTCCAGAGCTCCAATGTGTTGCTGGTTGGTCTAGTTGGACTGTTGAAGAATATTTTGTGAATGAAGATTGTTGTGGTTGTTGCAGATGTACCTAAAGTTTTCTCATAGATGGTAATATATCTAGGGTAAAATCAAAAAGTTGTATCACACTTTCAACCATCTTATCAACACAATTGAATTTAAGTATTTCTAGCTAAAAAATAATTTTGGTCAAACATATGATCTAGTAAGATTCATTCTAGCTAAGTCAGATGCTTCCACAACTTTTTCAACTAAAATTGTTGGCTAAAAATATGTGGAGCATTACTTTGAGTCCAATTTACCAAAAAAAAAAAATTATTTGAAAAACTTGAAGTTTCATAGCTCCTAATAATGTAAATAACACTTTTTAAAAAGTATAAAAATACCCTTTTGGAGATCCATAAGTTAGTTTTCAAAAATATATTTATTTTAATAGTTTAATTATTATTTAAATTTTATAAAGTAGGTTATCAACACAAAATATTAGGTTCATTACCATGTCGAGGAAAAATACTAAAACTTATTCAAAAAAATATAAAAAAATATGATGCACTAGATAAAAGAATCTATTTCAAGATGGTATAAGCTTTCTCCATTTTAGATAAATAATTAATATGAAAGTTGGTGTCCCATGGAAAAAACTATTTTTTGATTCACAGACATTTTAATATTTATGTAAAAATTTATATATTTATCAAAATTGGAAAAAAATATATCCATGCACTAAAGTTTCAAGTTATAAATACACACGAAAAATTTGAAAGAAAAAAACTAAAATTTACTATGAAAAGTTTAATGTCCCATGCAACTTCATTTTTTAGCATTTTATTAGCAACTAAATTATAGTGTTAATTTATTAAAAAATAGTTTAAAATATTTTTTTAATTTAAAAAAAAAAATAAAAACATAAAAATACTAAAAAATACATATTTTACTAGTTTACATCATTTCAAAATTTAAAACATATATGCCACTTTTAGTGATTCAAGTTTAAAATTTGGATCAGTGTTGGTCGTTTCCTTTATAAAGTGTGACACAACTTTGTGCTTTTACCTAGTGAAGCATGTTGTGTGATCCACATGTGATCATCTTATTGGAGATGTGTGTACTTCAAAGATCATTGGTGTTTTCATTAGGTTTGGCTGACTTGGTGTCTACACATTACATAATTTTTTTGCATCGAATTAAGGAAGCATGTGATTGATCCAAGATGTTGTTTGGGTTCTAATTAGATGTGTAATTGGCCCTCTCTCATTATTATCCACCACAAGAATGTGGAGTAGCTGGCGTAATTTGAATTTGTAAATTGAAGGATATTTAGCCGACCTTGGAGAATGCTTCTAGAGTTGAAGATGGTATAAAATAAAATAAAGATGTTGTGAATTAAATAAGGAATCAATTCATCAATCATTCAAGGAAGTGAAGTGTGTGAACAAGTGCAAAAAGCAGAGTCTGCAAGAGAATATCAAGGTAGCAGTACTTTGATGTGTTGGATTCCTGAAAGCAGTGAGTTGATGGTATCTACAATCTTGTGATCAAGCTAAAAATGTGTGGAACCTTTGTGGTGGATCTTTATTTATCTTTCTTTTTCTATAGGTAATGAGCCTCCTTCTAGCCAATGAGTCATATTATTGACAATGAGCCTTTGTATTTGGGAAGTGAGCCCTCTGGCAGTGAACCTTCATATCTGGTAATTACTATATTGTGAGGTAATCCTCATCGTGGTTTTTGCCTCATTAGGTTTTCCACGTAAATCTAGTGTCTCTTGTGTTTTTTTTTCGTTATTTGCATTTCATGTTTACACAATAATAGATTAAGTTGAAGTGGAATTAATTAAGGTTAGAAGTAAAGTAATTTGATACAATTGATTCACCCTCCCTCTCAATTGTCTTGTACATTTCAACATTATTAAAAATATTTAATTTCAAATAAGGCATATCTTATATTTTTTGAAAGCTAAAATTTTTCTCTATAAACCATTTTCATTTCATCAAATTTGGATTAAAAATTTCGTCGGCCACTTTTATGTCATATCATCACTTTTTTGACCCCCATGATCTTACACTCACCCATTTCATATGACGAATGAAAGTGATTAGAAAGTGGATTGCTCACAAGCTTAGCACCCTTCATGTTAAATATGTCCAAAACTTTGCTAATTTATTTTTCTTGTTATGATATGATTTGTCTCTTATTCTTGTCCTAGATTATGGTCATTCCAAGCATCATCTTTGATTCCTCTAAGTCTTTCATTGTAAAATTTTGAGCTAAATGTTGTTCCAAATCATATACTAATCTCATACCACTATTGGTTACAAGCATACTATCAACATAGAGTAGAAATAAAACAAACTCACCATTATTTAATATCTTATAATATATGCATGGATCAGATTTGTAGCATGTGAAGTGTTGCTCAAACATAAAAGAATGAAACTTAAGGTATCACTTTCATGGGGCTTGATTGAGCGCATACAAAATCATCCTAAATCTACAATATAAATCTTCTTTACCTTGTTTCGCAATACCTTTAGGATGATGCATATACAATTCCTATTCTATATCCCCATGTAGAAATGAAATCTTCACATCAAGTTGTTCAAACTCAAGATCATACATGACTATGATGCCCAAAAATGTTCTAATTGTAGTCATCATGAAAATCAGTGAGATCTCATTGAAGTCAATCCTTTTTTTCTGATCATACCCCTTTACAAATAATCTTGCCTGATACCATTTCCTACCTCCTTCCTCTTTCAATTTGTACACCCATCAATTATTCAATGCTCTCCGATTGGGGGAAAGCTTCACCATGTCCTGAGTATGATTGACCATCAACAGGTCCATTTCCTCTTGCATCACATCCAACCATTTCTTTCAATTGACATCTTTGAAGCACCTTCGAAGCTTGTAGTCTATATATGATTAAAAATCATTAATTTATAGTCATCAAACTTTCTCGGAGGTTGGAACTCCTAGATAGACATCCTCCACACTTGAGGAACCACCTCTTGCAAATAGCCTTGTTCCTGCAAATTGCCTTCAACATTTTACCTCTACACTATATTATTTTGAATAAAAACATTGTAATCAATAGCTTCATTGTGGGTAGAGATAGGGAAAATGAATTATATGTTTGATCACTCATTGGCTTCTTTGACTGATTATGTATAGATGGCTCAATGTATTTGGCACAAAATTACAATATGAAGGTTGCAATGAAATTTCAATGGGTAGCACTAAATTTTCTTGTGTATTAGGTTGTTAACAAGTCTCCTGTAAGGACACATAAAACTCACACCTTGGTTTTTTTATGTTGTGTGATAAATTTTAAACACTTCCAATATTACCTTTGGAATTATCTTGGGAAAATTCTTGCATAAGAATATTAGCTAGTTGTTTAAACTAGTTATCCAAAAATTGTGAATGACCATCAAACTCTTGTGAGGGGATTAATGTAGTGACATGTATAGGACATGTAGGAATAAATTTTCCCAAAGAATATTGTGATGAAGAAAAAACATCACACAAAGTTAAAAAATGCAAATGGGGCCACAAAGAATGAGTATGGCCTGTGAAGCTAATGTAGAGGTTTTAAAAGATGGTAGTGATGGAATTGAGTAGGGATATATTGAATTTTATTAAGGAAACCTCCATGAGAGCCTGTGATCCTCACACACTTAAGGGAGGTAGCCGCCATTTAATGGTTGATTAAGAGTTTGAAGAGGCAACAAAAGATGTGAGTATGCCTCATGTGATGAAAAGGGAGCCTCACACAGTGAATGATTAATGTTATTGTCATCACAAGTTTTCTCAATCTATTCCAAATTTAATAGCTAATTAAAATTTTTGTGTGGTTGAAAAAATTATTGATATGGTGGCACATTAAAATTAATAATTTATTTGAGGAAAAGATGAAACCATGTTTGGATGTGAAAACTGTAACATAGGGTAAATTTTCAAGGTTAGATTTAGATCAAAATATGAAACAAAACCCTAGCATACTATGAAGCACAAAGGAGGAGATAAATTAAAACAAGAAGCAATATCACCAAATATCCTCAAGGCCTCCATGATTAACCTCCATATCCCTTCTCTATTTTTTGCAATATGTGTTTTCCCTCAAAATTCTTTGTGAGCAATTATTGACTATGACTTGGCTAAGAAAATGTTGAAGGATTTAACTAAAACTGTAAGTAAAGCTAAGCCTACATGCAATAAGAAAATCTCTAAGATGACAATATTAAAATGAAAAGAATTTGTAGATGAAAAGAAGTTAGAAGATTAAAAAATTAAAAAATTAAGAGATTAAGAGATATATGAGATATGCCTATGAGATGTGAAAATGAAGAAAAAATTGGCATTTTATAGAAAATGCAATTTTGAATGGATAGATGAGATTAAAGATTAAGAAGTGCCCTAGAATCTATGGTCAAGATTCAAAATAACAACCTCTTAATTAGGGTTGGGGAAAATCTAGGATGAAATTCAAATTGAGTGGACAAGATTTAATTTCAAAAATTTAATCAAGGAATGAGAATAGTTGTGACAGTGAGATAAGAATCAGTAAGTGAAAAGGGATGAGTTAGAAAATCAAATTATTTTAGAAATAACTTAATTTGTGGAGATAAATGCTATTTTGAAATTAATATTTTAAATTAATTCCAAAATGGTGAATTCATGTGTCAGTAAATAATAATAATTTAAAATTATTTACTTGGAAAGAGGGAAATTGCCAATTTAAATAAAATGTTTTTATTTAAATTTAGAAGGAAAATCAATAAGACAATTAAATAATTAAAATTATTTAATTGTGGAGAAAAATTAGAAAGTGGGTAATTTTAAATAAATAATTTTATTTACAATAAAAAGAAAGTTCGAGTGGACAATACTTAAATAAATAATAGGAATTTATTTAATTATGAGCATACATAAATAATAAATGATGTATTAAATAAATAATTAATGATGTATTAAATAAATAAATAAATTTTATTTATTTAAATAATCAGGAGGACGTAATTGACTAACAATAATTAAATAAATTTAGGAATTTATTTAATTATAGAGTGACATAAGAAATTAGCGACGCATTTAAATAATAAATGTAATTTATTTATTTAAATGGTCAAGAGGAATAAAAGACTTGAATTAATTAAATAATTAAGAATTATTTAATTAATAGTTGGCATTGGACTATAGGACATAATTAATTGTTTTAATTATGTTGAGATGAAGCATGATATAGAAAAATGTGGTTTGTGGGTCTAGGTCATTTTTATGTGTACATTTTTCCCTCTTTGTCATAATGGAGCTTGTCACATTGTGACAAAGAAAATAAGTCAAAAATATGCCCCAATGCAAAATGGGATGAGGAAGAATGACAAGAAGAGTTGCGGTATGTTCCCTCGAGAGGACAGTTGGGATCAGAGGACACGAGTGTGCTATCAAAATGGTTGAGAAGGCTAGAGAATGAAGGAATAGAAGAAAAAATAGTGTGGAAGATGTGGATGTTAGTGTTTAGAAGGAAATGCAAGTTAGTGTGGAAAAAGAAATGCATTGTAAAATCTTTCAATATTTGTAAGGTACTAATAGGTGTTGCTCAAATCATCATTGGGTAGTAAAAATGACACAAATGGACAAAAAACACTAGGGTATGACATAAACCAAGGTGTGCAAGGTCATCTACTTACAAAATAGACAGTTGCAGACAAGGAATGTCCTAACTCATACTAAGGGACAAGTTGTCCGAGTCTTTTTGTCAAGACAATCCATAGACGACAGTCAGAGAAAAGAAAAAAGGTCATGAGACATCATTGCAACTCTAAATCCTTCATGGGACATCCTTGAGGTAGCTAGTAACCAAAGAGTGATTACATGATAGTTTGACAGTTTTGACGATTTGAGAGTTTGATGTTGCCTAAGGTCAGGAAGAACACATCCTGAAAAGGCAAATGACATTTTGACGAGGTCCAAATCCAAGAAGAAGACATCTTGAAGAAGACCAAAAAGTGACGAGATTGACATTCTGACTAATGTTTTGGCAAGTTGACTGATTTGACAGTATGATTGATTGTCTTATGTTGTCTAATTTTGACCAATTTTGACGTTGATGTTTTGAATGACTATCTTGTGTCAAGTGCAACTATGTCTTCTTTATTTGACCGACACAACCATGTTTGACTTATGATTTTTATTTTGACAAAACTAAAAAGACTGACTATGTCTTCTTTATTTGGCTGACACGACCTTGCCTACATAGCAAATGCGTAGAGGCAACGTAATTCAAAAATGACATGGATTGACTGAAATGACGAACTTGATTTTGTTTTGGGATTTTTGGGAGTTATTTGGATTTTTTCATGTTTTTGACATGTTTTGATTTTTTTGGATCTTGACATATTTTGATTTTTTTTAAGGCTTTTTTCTTTAGGACTTTTTGCAATTTTTAGGATTTTTTGATGGTTTATGAAAATTGCGAAAAATGCCTGTGAATGATGTTGATGCACATGAATCCAAGGACAACCATGATTTTTCTGCTAGTGAAGCTGAATACCAATGGACAGGTGACGATGACAATAGCAACGATGTTTGACGTGGGAAGGACACAACCTGAAACAACGTGAGGATGCCGATTATATGCCAAGAGGACCAAAGTCTACATCAGGGTTAGGGACAAAGCCAAGGAAATGTTTTGTATAATGTACTAGGTTGCCATATTGTTGCATTGGGAATTACTTGGTGAGGACTAGATGGGATGAAAAGGGATCTTTATACCATTGACAAGGGAAACCAAGATGGGTGATAGGTATAAAAGGATAGCGGATGGATTTGGTAAACAATAGGAGACATGGATGGCCTTCAAGGATAATATCACAAAGGGATAATGAGGGTATGTGATGAAATGATATTCAATGAATAAGGTATGACCAAAACATAGACATGCCAAAAAATTTCCCAAAGCATGACCTGTGTTTGTATTTTTAGTCCTTATCAAGATCAAAGTAGGTGGGAAAATGGATGGGAAGTGATAGGGTTTAGATGGATAGATGGAAATGTCACGAGAAATGACAAGGGATGGGTATGGGAGATGAGATAGCTTTCCCCCAAGTGCAAAGGTCCACATAGATATTTTATTTTACACATGACGCTTGTTTGCCAAGTTTTCATGATGGTACTTATCCAAAGCGCCATAAGAATGGTTTTCACTGTTGGACGAATTTTTTCTCTTTACTATTTTTTTCATTTTTATTTTTTGATGTCACCATGACACCTGTTTGCCAGGTTTCCATCAAGGTGACAATTTTTTAAATTTTATTTTTTTGTATTTTGTTGAATAGCCTTGCTGCTTTAGATGACCACTGTTTTTGTTGAATCCTTTAATAGTCCTGATGTAGAGACTAGTGTCTTGACATGCCAATAATGGCCTTTCTGAAGTAGTTTCCTTGTTAGGATGATAGCACTTGCATAGATCTGATTGATGTCATTGTGATCCTTGTTGATACTAGAGTTGGCCTTATCAAAATATGCACATCGCGATAGAGTGCCATGAGAGTCCTTATGATAGAGAGTTGCTGCCAAGATGCAACAGAGTTGTGAGATGAGATGTTTGGACTTTAAGGAGGATGTAGGATTATGACGGATGATGGTGGGTGTGGATGGGTTGGTTGGATGTTTGGACATGTAGCAATTTTTATTTTCTAAACTTTAGGTGTCGAGTTAGGATGGTGTTTGGAACCAACACTTTTCTGTCTTTCTTGATGGCCATTTTGATGGAGCTGGACATGTATTGTATGTGGGAGTCCTCCTATGCTATGGCTCCACATTTTGATTTTGAATATTTTCTTGACTTGATCCATTTTTTTTTGGGATCCATTTCATTTTCCCACTTGACCTTTTGTTTGGTTCCATGGCCTTTGACATTTTATTTTGGTTTTTTAATTTTTAGGACTTTTGTTGGTTCCAAATGGAATTTTTATACATGATGGAATGATGGTTTGGGGTGTGGAGGGAAGGGGTGCTGGAAACAATCTTATGACAAGGACTACTCACGACACCCATTTTGATGTTTGTATGAGATAAAGTTGCCCCCAATATCGAAGAGGGACCACTAACATTATTAGATTCTCCAACTAAGGAATAGCCAAGACCATGATGTCCATAATTTTCTTGAACTTGTACAGGTTCTAAAATTCCTTGTGCGTGTAGGCCTAGTCCTTTTCCTTCATAATGTATGTTCTAATAGATTCTATTTTTAATGCATTACTTGTCATTTTGGAAGCAAGATGCTAACCGATCCTTATTGTGGAAATTAATGCTTGAAATCTTCCCATCTGTAATAAATCCTGCCCTGAAAAAGATGGATGACCCTAGTTGATAAGATTTCATAGCTTTATTGTCATTTGAGATAGATTTATGATTAACATCTATGGTCTGATTGTCTTCCATATCAAATTTTGATGATTCTATTAGTGCTTCCCAGTCGATGTTGAAACCATCTTCATGTTCATTGTCATAGAGCCCACTGAATTCCGTTATAGATTGATAATTTTTAAATGTGTCAAGAATAGTAGCCTCTTACTCTATAGTAAGATCATGTATGTGTCCCATGGAGGCAAGTGTCTTATTTTTGGAAGTGTCAATACTTGAAGTTTAGATGGAGTCATCTTCAAGTTTTTCATCATGAATGGCATATAGGTCAAGGAGTGGATTGTTTTGGACTTGTTCCAAAGTAGTGTCTTGATCAAATATGGGTTTGTTTTGAATGACATGATAAAAAATAGGGTCTTGACCAAGGATAGGTTCATCTTGAATGATATGGTTGTGGATGGAATATTGACCAAGGATAGTTGTATTTTGTATGCCATGATTGTCTCGGAGAACTTCTTGAATGGACATAAAGATGGGGTCATGGGATGGACTACTTTGATCTTGACATGATGGGGGAGTTATGGTGTCATGCTATGGCTTTTCCTCTTGACATGTATCTTCAAGTTTATGAAATGGGATGGGACTTTGGAGACCATGACTAGATGTGCTTTCATAACTAAATATATTTTGAGATGGAGAATATTGGAATGGATGGATTAGGATAGGATGTGTATACTTGGAAAGGGTTAGTGTATGAAAAACTAGGATAAGAGAAAGGACTAGAATAGAACATGGATAAAGGACTAGGATTAGATGTGGGACTAGGATAGGACATGGATAAAGGACTAGGATTTGATATGGGACTAGGATATGATGTGGAGGCTTGGAATGGATTGATGGATGGTTAATTTCCCTTGTCAAGGTTAGGGTGGGTATGACTAATGAAAGTTTGTTGTGACTTAGTGTCATGGATTGTGTTAGGGGACCCTTGATAGTAGATGGATAGAGGACTAGGAATTATCGGTTGTTGGTAAGAGGGATAGATGGATGGAGGACTAAGGGTTGTAAATTTGGACTTGGATTGTAGGTATAGTATTTTGATGTCCCTAGCTAGTTGGGTTTGACCATTACTGAGAAATTGGCATTCAATTCAACTAGCAAGCATGTCATAGTGA
This sequence comes from Sequoiadendron giganteum, assembly GCA_007115665.2. NCBI lineage: Eukaryota > Viridiplantae > Streptophyta > Pinopsida > Cupressales > Cupressaceae > Sequoiadendron > Sequoiadendron giganteum. The sequence goes on along the minus strand of CM021101.1, from coordinate 811,969,837 downwards.
CTTGAAGACATGATGGTGGATGGAATGAGAGTAAGAATAATACTATATGTATGATGCAAGGTGACAATGCAAAGTGAAGAAAAAGAATAAAAGGAATGTCAAATGCAAAGTGGTAATGAGTGTCTTATGTCAAATGATTTTTAGGAAAGTTTTTCTAACCATTCAAAGTTTGGCCAATGTCTCAATTTGGATTGTCAAAGGAATAGTTTGAAGGACAAGATGAAAAAATGACAAGGTGATATTTCCACACTAGATTTATGAGTTGGAAATAGCTCACAAGAGGACAATGACTAAGGATTGATTTGTTTAACTTGGTCCAATGACAATGTACTTTTTGAGACAATGGTTTGACAAAGTAAGGAAAGTTTTCCTATCCCAAGGTGTGCAAAAATTGTGGACTTAATAATTTACCTATGTTGAAGATGATGGTGGATTGCAAGCTAAATGCAAACTAAAAGTGCAAAGATGGATGACTTGAACAAGTGTTTTTCTAGTTTTGGACAAAGACTGCTAGAAAAAGATGCCAAGAAATCTATTTGTAGATGCTTGGTCTTAGGTTTCCAATAGAAATAATGTTTTGAGTTGACATGAAATGTGTTGTTCCAAGAAGCAATTGTGTTGCTATAAGGAAAATGTGTTGCAGAGCAATCAGTTGCACCTCAAAATCTAGCAAATGTGTTGCAATTTTACAGATGCATAGGATTTTAGCATATGTTGTGCAGATTAGAAAATGTGGCATTTGATAAATCATATGCGATGCAACAGAGCAGTTGCGGCATTATATATAGAAAATATGGCATATGTTAGGTGATTGTAGAATTTAAAGTTGCAGATACTGTGCAACAGAGCGATTGTGGCTCAAAATTTATCAAATGGGGTTCAAGATGGCAAATGTGTCGCAATGTTTGATTTTGAAAAAAAATGTTTTGGTAGATTGCAAAGTGTGTTGATTTGTTTTAGTTTGGCAGTGTTATTTCAGACTTTGAGGTAGATGTTCATTTGTTCATGTTGTTTGGATACACTTGGAAACACATGATGTTGTAAGAAAGTGAAAAATAAACACATAGAAAACATTTACAAATCCCTATGGTTTTAAAGACAATATTCTTTTGGATCCCACACAGATTTTACTCCAACCACATATTCTTAGCGGATGAATCCAAAACCTTGGTCCCACGGGCTCCCCCTTACAGTGCACTCACTTCTCAAGGAAACCAAGCTTCCAACCTCCATAAATCTCCCATGGTAGGTTGATCATCTCTACTAAAAACTACGTAGGTGTGGTACCTTGGCAATGACCATTGTTGCACCAAAGAATAGAAGGATTTTGGTCATTCTAAAACAAGGGTTTTAATTTTGGCACCCATTCGAGTGGCCATACATGGGGCACAAGATTAATCTTCATTTAGGAGACACTCTAGCCTAATGAGGTTACACTTAATAGAGTTTTGGGGAGTACTACTTGGTCTGTATGAAACATCAACACTCGTAATCCTAGGCTTCCCCTTAGGATTCACATTTGTATACCAGTCGATAGTAGCTCAGCTAAAGAGGTTCATTTCCAGTTTGAGTCACTTTGGGGTGAGTACTTTTTCCCACCAAAGCAGACCTAGTTTCTAAGGTTAAAAAAATAAAGCAAACATATTCGTAGTTCAATCAATCTTTGTTAAAAAACAAAGAGATAGCACACCAATATGTTCAACTCGCACTCGCATGGTTCTTTTTAAACCCAAATTGAAAGTGTGAAGGTGTGATAAAGTAACTAAACCACAATATAAATCAAACACACATTCATTTTAACCATTTGTAGTGTTATCAAACAGAGGTTCATTTTAACCATTTGTAGTGTGACCTAACTAAAATTTTTTTAAACCCATGAAATAGTGTGATTGTTCTTTTTAAACCAAAGAGAATATGTGAGTGTTCAATTTAACCCATAAGTGAAATGAATGATTATTTGTTTGATTGATTAAATTTTAGAAAAAAAAAATAACTTAGAAATGAGGGTTAGACTCCAGCTTCACACACACTGTCACACACATACTAATAGCTCAAAATCCTTATTCTAGAAGCAGAAAAATAGGACACTAAAAAAGACAAAACATAAAAAATTTGTTACCAGTCAGTTGTGTCGCAATAGAGCGAATGTGGCTTGATGCAAAAAATGTGTCATTTTTTCTGGCATATGTGGCTTTATGTGTCTATTGCAGTTTTGACTTATGTCAATTGTGGCTTAGTATGGTAGTTGATTCGCTTGGGCAATCAAATGCATCATGACAGAGCGGTTGTGTCTCTTGCACAAGTAGATGCGGCACAACAGAGCACTTGCATATAAGTACTATCAAATGTGTCGTTTCGTAATGGAGTCGGGTTCACCAATGTAACATAGGGTAAATTTTCATACCCTAGCATACTATGAAGCACAAAGGAGGAGATAAATTAAAACAAGAAGCAATATCACCAAAGCTCCTCAAGGCCTCCATGATTAACCTCCATAGCCCTTCTCTATTTGCTGAAATATGTGTTTGCCCTCAGATTTATTTGTGAGAAATTGTTGACTATGACTTGGCTAAGCAAATGTTGAAGGATTTAACTAAAATTGTAAGTAAAGCTAAGCCTGCATGCAATAAGAAAATCTGCAAGATGACAATGTTAAAATGAAAAGAAGCTGTTGATGGAAAGAAGTTAAAAGATTAAAAGATTAAGAGATATATGAGATATTTTTTATGAGATGTGAAAATGAAGACAAAATTGGCATTTTATAGAAAATGCAATTTTGAATGGACAAATGAGATTAAAGATTAAGAAGTGCCCTATAATCTATGGTCAAGATTCACAATAAAAACCTCTCAATTAGGGTTAGGGAAACTCTAGGATGAAATTCAAATTGAGTGGGCAAGATTTAATTTAAGAAATTTAATCAAGGAATGAGAATAGTTGTGACAGTGAGATAAGAATCAGTAAGTGAAAAAGGATGAGTCAGAAAATCAAGTTATTTTAGAAATAACTTAATTTGTGGAGAGAAATGCTATTTTGAAATTAATATTTTAAATTAATTCCAAAATGGTGAATTCATGTACAATAAATAATAATAATTTAAAATTATTTATTTGGAAAGAGGGAAATTGTCAATTTAAATAAAATGCTTTTATTTAAATTTAGAAGGAAAATCAATAAGACAATTAAATAATTAAAATTATTTAACTGTGGAGGAAAATTAGAAAGTGGGTAATTTTAAATAAATGATTTTATTGAAAATTAGAAAGAAAGTTCGAGAGGATAATAATTAAATAAATAATAGGAAATTATTTAATTATGAGTAGACATAAATAATTAATGACGTATTAAATAAATAAATAAAGTTTATTTATTTAAATAATCAGGAATAAGTAATGGACTAACAATAATTAAATAAATTTAGGAAATTATTTAATTATAGAGTGACATAAGCAATTAGCGACGTATTTAAATAATAAATGTAATTTATTTATTTAAATAATTAGGAGGAATAAAAGACCTGAATTAATTAAATAATTAAAAACTATTTAATTAATAGTTGGTATTGGAATAAAGGATATAATTAATTGTTTTAATTATGTTGAGACGAAGCATGATATAGAAAAACGTGGTTTGCGGGTCTAGGCCATTTTAATGTGTCTACAAAAATTATGAAGTGCTCCCATAATCAACTCCATTAATAGACATACTCTTTCATAGATTCCTTCTATTTATGCAAGCCTAGAAACATGTTTTTGTTGAAGATCACATTCCAACTACGAAGCAATTTATTCATGATTGGATTCGATAATATGAAGTAATACTAATCTCTATACCCATAAAATATACATCACTTAGATTTAAAATCCAAATTTGTTCGCTTCTCTTTTAGACTATGAATGAAATTTTTACAACCAAAAACCCTTAGATAATTGTATGACATTTTCCTTCCAATCCATCTCTCCTCTAAAGTATAAAAATCCAATCTGGAAGAAGGTTTGTAATTAATCAAATACACTATCGTGTTAGCCACCTCAGCCCAAAAATATTTGCTCAAACGTACATTAGAGAGCATGCTTTGAGCCCTCTCTGGAATAATTTGATTCAACCTCTTAGCTACACCATTCTCTCGAGGCATAGTACAAATTTAATACACTAAATACCATTATCAACACAATAACCATCAAATTTTGAAGGATATTTTCCCCCCTTATCTATTTTAAAATAAATCTTTTTCCTTGTTGATCATGAAATCTTGTGCTTCTTCGAATAGCCTTATGGGAAATTCAGTGAGTGAGAGACTAACTTGCACCTCACTGAATGACCTCCAATTTTTTTAGAGAAGCCGACTATTCTTTTTTTTTGGGGGAAAAGGGAGAGAGAAATGTAGAAAAAATAAAATGTGGTAATGCACCAAAGGTTTTATAACATTTCAAATCCTAATAACTTCTCATTTTTTATGAAATGGACACAAAATGCTACAGACACTTCATTGTTGGAAAGAGAACGAACAAATAAGGCACAAATGAGCATAGACTAGTCATTTAGATATCCCTGCATGAAGCATCCATTAGTTATAGATACATAATCTCAAATATTTCTCCCTACTATTACTTGTTCTTGCAATAAATAAAACAAATGCAAAATTTAGATACCAATCCGAATAACAGTCTTGATGAATTTAACATGCCATAGAGTGAAGCAAAGCTCTATAAAAATATTTCATATTCCTCCCCTATTCTAATATTCTAATATTTTAATAGATAATAATTCTATCCTTTGATGATTATAATGATGATGCAAAAAAAGCCATTGCAAACCCCTTTTATAGATCCAAAGAGATGAGCCAATACTATATCCAATAGAGATGAAATCCTAATAGGTGTAATTTTCTGATGTTCTATAATTCGATCACAAAAATATTCACCAATAAAAGTTGAGTTGCTTCATTGAGGTAAAAGGATAGTACAAAAGATTTGTGAAGATATGTTGTCAGAGAAGGATTATTATAGCCTAGAAAAAATCCAATTCAATTTTCTATGAGGAATAATTATTCTGCCCAAAAAGACCAATCCCAAAGACATAAGACCTGTTATTCTACTCGAAAAAATCCTACAAATAAATGATACAACTACAAGTGAAACAACCCACCCAACAAATGTGAGTTACATGCCATGTTGACGAGTGATTTTTTAGTCCATGAGAGCAACTTGGGGAAAATCCCCACCATGCACCCATGTGTCCCATTTCGGGCTGAAGTGGAAAGCTATATAGGAAAAAGTCATGCAGTCACTACATGGTGCATTACATGCCTTTTTGTGGGAGTAACTTTATCCTTTAGAGTGCGGTGTATCAAAGCGTGAAAAATAAATAGGAGCCGGTAAAGCAAACTGTAGGGACCAAAACCAAAATCAAAACACTTAGAGAAAAAATTGCTCCACATCTCCATTTTATTTTCAACAATATCTTTAAAATATTCAATTTGGCAAAAACTTTAGATTTCCTATTGAGCATGTAAATCCATACGTTTCGAGTGTAATCATCAATAAACATAAAAAAAAAAATTATCTTCTCCATATGAGGTTATGTCTGTAGGAATGAACATGCCAAAGTGCACAAGATCCAAAGTCTTTATCTTTTTATCATGTCCAATTTTTGAAAAACTAATCCACCTCTATTTGTCATAAAGATAATGCTCACATAGGTCCAAATCCACATATTTTAATCCTGAAAGATGATCTATATTTAGCAATATTTCAAATGTAATAGTTTACTTCATTGTTCACAAGCACCATCACTACTCCTACTTCAGTGGGATTATCTAACACATATAATATGCCCAATTCGTTGCCCCATGTAAACACTAAATCCCCTTTGGTCCCCTTCCAATAATTTGAAGAGAAATTGATGCTACATCCTTGATCATTAAGTTGTCCCACAAAAAATAGATTTATTTTTAACTCCAAAACTTGTCTTACATCACACAATAACCATTTTTTTTCCATTTTTTAACAACATCACATCACCTTTGCCAATAATTTTACATTCCTTGTTATCACCAAGATATACATTACCAAGTATTTCTTCCTGATAATTTTGAAAGGCTTCCTAGCATGAGTTCACATGAAAGGGTGCACCAGAATGTAACACCCATGAATTTTTTGTTGTTTCACTTGTTTATAGGACTAGAACACCATCATCATTTTCATACATGGTGTTCACTTCACTGCCCTTCAATTTTTTGTACATCTTTTTGTATGACCAACAATTTTTCTTTATATGCCCTTCATTTATGCAAAACCAACAACCTCCATTTCTAACCCTTGATACTGGTCTTTTAGCTGATTTTGATATTCTTCTATGATTATTTTTGCCCCTTTCTTGGTGTCTACCTTTATTTCCAAAAATAAGACATCACTAGATGCAATTCCTAGATTTCTCCTTCGTATATCTTCATTAAGAAGAGTTGTTGCAACATCATCAAATTTTAGCTTTGCTTTCCTAGATACAGAGATGTTGATTTCTATCACATCTTTCCAACTATTTGGAGAGCATCGTAGTAAGATGGATTTTATTTACTCATCCAATTTGATACTTACTAAAACCAATTGGATGACTAAAGTATTAAATTCATTGAAATGGTTTGACATGATTCCACTTTCCTTCATTTTTAGATTCTATTATCTTTTCATGAGGTAAAATTTATTTGAGCTTGAAACCATCTTGTACATGTTATATAATTTATTCCACAACTCTTTCGAGGCCTTCTCTATTGTGACGTTGAAGAGGACGTTGTTGAATAATGATAAAATATTTGTAGCTCTTGCTTTCTTATCTAATCTCTCCCAATATTCATTTGAAATTGTAGTTGGATTCTTTTATTTTCCTTCCAATGCGAGTGAAAGATCATCTCTAATCAATAAAGACTCCATCTACATTTTCTACAATCTGAAGTTCTACCCCACAAACTTCTCTATCTTCCATTTACTTGCCTACTTCATTTCTTACAAATTATCATAATTTGTGAACAAAAAATACACCAAGCTCCGATACCAATTGTTGATTAAATTAAAAAAGACTAAATGAAAATATTTCAAGAAATAAAATCAAAACTGAGAAAACAATTCACAAACATGAGAACACAAAGATTTTTAGTGGTTCACCAATTTGGCTACATGCACTTTGAAGCAAGGGAATTAATTTTATTAATCTCTTTTTTCAAATACAATTAGCAATAGCATAACATCAACAATATATGAATTGAAAATTGCATTGTCTAGTATGGATAAGTCTTCCAAAATAAATTAATGTGAATGGACAATATAATAGGGGGAAAAACTAAAATGACTGTTGAAGTTCAACATCCAACAAATAGTGGGTTACAAGTTTTTGGAGGAACAAATTTTTTATTTGGGTTATTTTTTTTCCTTAAAGTGTAAAACTCTCAAATTTTAAACAATAGCACTGAAGGTGAAATGAAATGTGATTGGTTGAGATTCCATGGTTGATAGGTGCATACAATTTCCTTCTCATATATTTTCCTTTTTATGACCTAGTGGAACCCCTAAAAATGCTTTGTGTTCCACTTATAAATTTTACAAAAAAATATTTATTCTTATGATCTAGGGCTTAGGGTTTCGTTTATTATCATGCCTTAGGGTTTCATTTATTATCATGCCTTAGGGTTTCTATGTTGCTAAAAACCTTTCTAAGAAAAATAATAAGTTTGAATCCTTTCCAAGAATTCTAATTTGATTCTAACCTTTTATCACCAATTCTCGATCATTTAAGTCATGTCTTATTCCTTTGCATCTATTTTTTTATTGGCTCCTTCATCCTATAAATCTCGATCGTTTCTCACCACTTTATTAGAAATATTTTCTTATGTTATGTGGGTTTGTAATCTTTGAAATATTATCTTGGGTCCTAGTTTTAAACTTTCATAATTTCATCATTCATCTAATATATCATCCTTAATTTCTTATGTCCTTGGCTATTATTTTCCTAGTCGGTCCCCTTTTAAAGACGAACATGTGCACATGTAGAATTAACAGTCTTATATACCCACTCCTTGTGCCCCTGCCGGGTTATTTTTCTCATTTTAATATTCTCATAGGCTAGCAGGTGAGTGCCATGTTCCCTCTATATTGGTGGGTCCAAGGTCTTTGAAAATTCAACAAGTGTTAGGATGAAATGGATTAACGGTGTATGTTGAGTGATGTGGATACATTTAGACCATTCCCCATGTCCTTGCTTGATTTGAATAAGCATTTAAATAATGTCATGGGCTAGTGGGATGAGAACACCCATCCCTTTTTCAATGAGACCCACTAAGTTTTAAAGGTAGCAAATTCCATGCCAGTCGAGATTGTTGGTCAAGGATGAGGCAACATTTATCTTGACTGCTCCTTGCCATTTCGTGGGGGACCCACCTTTGCCTCCCATATCTTAATGGGTAAATGGAAATATACCATGTGGATTTATCTAAGAAGTAGAAGGAACATTAAAAAGTGGTGAAATATTAATGAAATATATTTCCATAAGGGAATGAATGATAAACTTTGTGCCACAAAAGGGACATTTCTCCATGTGTTTTAAATGCAAGTGAGATCTTTTAATCTTGGCCATTGGTTGCATCTATGATTTATGAGCATGGACACGTGGTCTTATGTTAAATCACACATATGTTGAAGGCTTGAGATTTAATCAGAGCCCTTCCCTACCTCCTCATTGTTGAAAGTTGTAAGTAGGTTAAAACCAATGGGGAAGCACAAGGTTGACATGTAGGATTTTCCTCAATGCTTAAGAGATGGAGCACATGGATATGTTGGAGGATTTTCCACATGGCTTATTCTAATTGGGTAAAAGCAATGGCTTCTTACAATCAACTTTTTAAAATATTTTTGACTCAATCTAGATTTTTTGTCAATCTGTCTCACCGCACGATCAATGGTCAACATTCAATGTGGAGTTTGAGGGCAAATGAGTCATTCTAGCTCACACCAGTGAGCCATAATGGTGGACAGGATGCAGATATATCCAATTAAGAGTTTTAAAACCATTAAATCTTGTTTTAATGCATAATTGTGTATTGTTGAAGTTATTCTATACATTCAAGGAGCTCGTTCCATGATTATCAAGCCTATTTGATGCCAAAGTAAGGGTTTTCAACTTGAACTAAAACAATAAGTTAAATCATTGTCCTGCCTTTTAATTTATTTAGAAATTCCTTAATTGTTCTCTCTCCATCTTTGTATCATTAAGTTTTTCTGGTTTATGGATTTCTTTTAAGATTTGATGTTCATTTCAAGCAATTAGATGGTCTTTCCTTGCTATTGTTTGTGTCAAACCATTGCTTAAGCTATAAGTTTTATTTTTGTGAAACCAAAACTCTAACCTACATAAAACCTAGAGATATGGCACTAAAAGTAAAAGCATCCTCATGTAAAGGAGAAGCCTTTGGATAAAAAATCCCTCTTAGACCCATAGTCGAGACTTAATCAATAAGGTGACGCCATCCACCTTTGAAAAACCAAAGGGTGAACTATTTTTCTATGGGAAACAAATTGTATTAGGCCTAGTTGACAAGCAGAGTGAAATAAAGGATGCTACATTTCATGACACTAGATGGAAATTGTTTAGTGGTTGGTTTGGGAATAGAAACTATGGAATTCTTATGGGAAACCCCTAGAACTTAGACTTGGAAAATTTAATTGTACCCACTGTCTACATGGATGTGGACCTGTTCAAGGCTTTGGCTTCTAATTATGATCTAGTCATGAGGGTTGTGAGTACTTTTGATGGGATTTATATCATCAAGGTAACTAGACAAGAAGTATCTAAAATCTTCAACCTCACAGAGTGGAGGGAAGACATGGTTCTAATTGATGAGAAAACTCTTAGGTCAAAGTATGAAAAGGTGAGATTCACATTCAAAGCCAACATATTTGCCAACTATCTAGCAACTATTAAGGGTTGTATGGTCATATTGGGTTTATTAAATAAGGAGCCCTACCCAATCAAGTATTTTGTATCCTATTTTCAAAAGGATTTTTATTGCATCTGTCAAATATTTGGCTATGACCTAGTCACAGGTATGCCCATGGCCTAGATGTACATGCCAACACATATCTAGCACCCCCCAATACTGCATAGTATATGATTATGGTGGGTACCTAGTAGAGAGGATTCATGAGGGTGGAGACTAAAGAAGGGAGAAGAGGGGGTTGAATTCTCTTGGTATTCCTTGTTTATGCACATGCTTCTTTTTAGAGGTGCCACTTATTTTGGAAAGGATATTCCATTGGATAGGAAGGAGGGTGATTTGGAGCTTCCAATTCAATGTTGGAATACTATCCAAGACAAGGATGATAGGAAGTTTGATTATGTGATGTTTAATAATATATTTTCCTCTAAATTGAGAGAGTCTTGATTGTGAACATGCCAAGGATTCCCAGTGCCTTGCATGAATTCTTGATGCTCAAGGACATGAGACCTAAATTAAGGTTTGATGACAGTTTGGGAGATGTTATCCCTTATCCCACTTATACAATATTGAGATTAAATGGTACAACTATCTCACCCCACAAGTTACCCAAGGATGTACTAGAAAGAATTGATTTTTAAAAGTAAATGGCAACTAGGTGATGTGGAAAAAAACCACTTGAAGGATTAGGGAAAGGTGACCTCTTTCCCTTCATATACTTTTTTTTCAATTTTTTTGATGATAAAAGGGGGTTGGAAAAAAAAAAATGACATACTCAAGCCTCTAAACATGAGGAGAGTATGAGCAAGGAACTATGAACCCAAAGGATGGATGGAATGGTTGAAGATGAGAAATAGAAGTAGAGTGTTCACTCACAATTCTATTTTCCTGAAGATGCTATAAGGAATATTTTTTATTTCAAGAAGCAAGAGGAGAGGAATATGAAATGAATCTCATTCAATAATATATAGAGATAGTTGCAATCCAAAGGCCCTTAGTTTGTAGCCCTTGCTGAATTTACCAATCATATGCAAATAATGGAGCATACGTTACAAATTTTTGAGACATTGGTTGGTCACCTAAAAGGTGAGAGAGTAATTTAGGACAAAGGGAAAGCTCTTGTTGAAGAAGAACAGGGTGGAGAAGAGATCTCTATAATAGAGGAAAGGTTAACATATAAAACTCCCAAGGAACATAAAGTAATTTTTTTCACAGGAGGAAGAATAAACAAAAGGGAAAAGATACAAGTGTTGCTCCTTCTCAATTAGAGAAGAAAAGAGCCCCTTTTGAGTGCCATAGATGCCACTATCATCTCCCCCTAGGTCAATATTACCTAATATTGTTGACATTAATTCACCACCAAGATAAGAATCATCACCTAGGCATCCACCTACGAAGAAAAAAAGAGCTAAATCCATTGGCTTGGTGGAGTATAATGACGATTTCGATGATGAAATCTAAGTATTGAAAGAAGATATTCAAGAGGGAATTCCCTCTGAACCAAGACAAATAGTGCCACAAAAACTAGGTTTAAGGTTGAGAAAAGGTGACCTTACTAGAATAAATAATACTGATGATGTTAGGATTGAAGCATGTACAAAATTTATTGATGATGATTCTTTTGTAAAATCCAAATATTTCATGGAGTTTTCTTGGAGATCTAAAAAGGATGATTTTTTAAATAGTGTTGCATTGCAAATAAGCCTCTATCTAGAGTTACCTAATGCAACCATTAAACCATTGGTAGTGAAATAAATGAAATAAATTTTTCAAGGAATAACTACATTTGAAGGTAGAGAGCTAGTGGGGAAGAGAGGTGTTTTATTGTTGCCAGAATGGGACTTAGCGTCTACAATTTCATTTGATATAGTGAAAGTATGTGATAGATCTCTTTACAATTCTAAGGAGGATGCTACCATAGCACTACAAGAATCTACATTTGGTGAGTAGTAGGATACCTTGGCTATATGAGCCCTAGCCCCCAACACCAAGAAGCCTAACATTGTAGAGCTTGTTTTAGATTATAGGGGAGGCCTGATAATAGAGAGAGTATCTAATACATCAATTATTGAGGCTTCCAACATGTCACTAAATGTGACACAATTCACAAAAGCAATAGTGGAATTAGTGACTATAGAGAAAGAGAAATTTAGAAAGAAACATAATGATTTATTGATTTATTATGGGAAAAATCAATAACACACCATGCAGTTACAAACTAAGTTGGCATTGTTGAAGGAAAAAATGCATAATTTGTAATGTAGTTATCTAATGGAAGATAATGTTACTTATCCTTCTACTTCATAGGAACTGACACCTACTATTTATACACCTCCCATAAGTGCTTCATGGGAATTGTGCCCTACAATATATGAAATGTTCCCATTTCAGTGGAAGGGCCAAGTACATCTAGTGTACAACAGGAAGAACGTGTCAACAAGTAAGAACTACTAGGACAACTAAAATAGTATAAAGAAAAATGTGAAAAATATGATAGAGAAATATTCATTAGAAATATAAAAATTATCATTGTAGTTTTGGAGCATTTGAATAAAGGAGTGAACAATAGATTAATTAGCATGGACATGCTAATTATTCTACCATTAAGAATGCTATAAAAAAATTTGATATTGATAAGGAGGTATCCATTCCACTTATGGAAACATCGATGCCTAGGTTACATGATTCAAGAATGATGACTATGGGAGACAAGCATGATACTAATAAGCTTAAAAAAATTAAGCCTATCATCCATATTGTGAATGGAATTTAGGAATTCATGGGGAAGATAGAGCCTTCGGAGGAAAAGATAAGGGGGCTAATCAATAATTTTCATGAAATGCATCATGGTCTCTTTTCTTCCATATTAAAATATGATGGTAACATTAAAACCCTGTAGGATTGGAGGAAATAAATAAATGAATTAATTTCACAAGATGCTTTGATTTATGAAGGACTTGATATGAACATGTTGAAGAAAAATATGGATATGTTGGCTCATGTAAGAGTTGTTTCAGAGGAGTTTGAGAAAGAATAAAACTAGGTTGTTACTAAATATTCACCTTATAGGCAGAAATTTGATGATGCCATGGAGTTTAGCTAGCGCACTGAAGAAGAATTCCAAGATTTGAAGGACAAGTACTTGGATGTGTTGGAAGATTGAGTTTTTGTTGTGAAGTGGTGAGTACAATTTTGGTTGGTAAGTCTATATACATGGTCAATAACAGATGGGGGAAAAGCAATAAACAACCTTGGATAGTACAGATTATGCTTTTGCTAAATTATTGCAAAATATTGTTTTCTCCCCAACATGAATATTGATGACACAAGTGTTGAAATGGATGGCTTTGCCTCTCTCTCTTTTAATTGCTTTTCTTGCTTTGAAATTTTGCTAACTGGACGTGAATGAGGAGAATAGTTTTGGCTTGTGAAGAAGATAGTTTGATGTTGTTGCAATGGATGAAAGATGCCTTTTGAAAGAAGGGTAAATCTTTGTAAATGAATGGAGGAAAATTTTGTATTATATGCTTTCACCCTTATCAAAGGTGACAATATAATCACTTGGGGAAGTTTCAAAATTCAAATACAAATGTGTGTCAAATTTAAAATGTGACGTTAGGTGTAATTTGGCTTGAACCTTATTTCTCCCATGTTTCTATAAATGGAAATTCAAGGCCAATTACATGGGTCTTTTGATGGTTAAGAATTTTAGCTCATGTGAGAGAAATTTATTAAATTCAATAATAGAGAAATATAATAGTTATGAGTCTTAGGTCTGAATTCTATCTTTTAATAGGCATAATAGTTTTACAACAACAATGGAATATGAATGAAAATTACAAAGTTTGGAACAATTTCTCTCCCATGTATTTTGTTGCACAAATCATGAATAACATGATCAATGATCTTTTATTTGTCTTCAATATCTTTGGCTGAATGTATGGTTTTGTTTTTTCTTTATTTCAAAGAAATAATTAAATGATTTCATGAAATCATAGATCTGTGTGATGGGGTATAAGAATTAATAAGTATTTTATGTTCTAGATATCTTTAGTTGTTTATTGAAAAGCAATATAACAATATTATTTAAATGCTAGGTTTAATTGTTGATGTATTATAGTTTGTTGCAAATATAAGTCTGTCACCCATGGATAAAGCATTATTTTGTTATTTGGTCATCTTTGAATTTAATTGAGTCAGTCTTACCTATCAAAGAACAAGTTCATATTGAAAAATAGATTACACATTATAAATTGTTGTAAAGTTGTATGAGAATCACCCATTCCTTGCTTTAGATAATAATTTTCTAAAGTATCAAGTAAATTCTTGAAGAATTATGTCTATTTGTAGCTATTAGGAATGCATCTATTAATCACAATGTTCATGATAAAATGGTACAAGAGTATCATCTAAAAATTATTAGGATCACCCTCTTGGGTCTCACAAAGCTTGAAGTGTAGAGTTAGAATCCTAGCAAGCCTATACCTATTTGTTGGCCAATCCTTACCTTTGTTGATCATCGAATTATGAAAAATTCATAAGAATTTGGTGAGATTAATTTTGGTTCTCAAAAAATAACCAATAGGTTGGTGACTCTACTAGGGACATTGCTAGTCCAAATTATCTAGGCCAGATCTAGTACAGTTAGAGTCAAGTATTTGATTGTTTTTGACTATTTGGAGAAAAATTTATATAAAGTCTCATTAATAAGTCATATCCATTTTTATGCATAAAGTTTTGGTCTCATTTTCCATTTCATACCAGGTTATGTTCAAGGTCTTCTCTAAAATTATGAGTGCATCTCTAAAATGTAACCAAATTTTATTTCCTAACATTGTGGGTGGTGACTCTGAAGTCTCTTGTGCTAGTGCAATATTTGAATTTCAAGAAGAAAAGGAGAAGAATTATGTAGAGAAGTTTGAAAACATGCATGAAACTAGGAGAAAAATGAAGTAGAATCTTGAGAAAAAGCTAGAAACTGGGCTACCTATAAGAAAGATGGGATCTTAGGTAAAGAATAATGAAGAAATGGGTAAGTCCACTAAAAATATTGCTAGTGAATCTCCCATTTCAAATGTAAATGAGGAATAACTTCCCACTCAAGAAGATTTTAATAATAATCTTAAAATGTCATTGGAAGAAGAGAGGTGGGAGTTCTAGGAAAAGGATAAGAAGCTCTCAGAACCTTTAAATCCTAGGGGTAGATCTATCTTTAATGATGATAATTTCAAGCCAAGGGGTGAGTCCCCTAATGTAGCCTCACACCATTCCATTGAACGGCAATATAGTAACCTTAAGTTCTATACTCCCGAACCTAGTGAGTCTAAAGATGTATGGGTGGATGAAGATGACATAGATAAATATATGCATGCCATAGAAGAGGAGGAACTAAAACTCAAGGAGTTGGACGAGAATAAATCAAGGGAGTTGACAAAGAGGAAGGAAAATAAGTTGGGGGAGAAACAATTAAAAGAAAAATAGGAGAGGATTAGGTCAAAAGCATCCAAGAGAGATGCTTGAAGGAAACGAATTGAGAAGATGAAGGAAGCCTTACAGGAACAACCAATTTTTAAGGTTCCTCCTAAAACTACTACCAAGATAACCCCTAATCCTCCTAAATTCATTAAACCTTTTGCTGGTGTTAATAGGTGTATGGATCATGGTAAGGGACCCATGGATCAACATAAGGAGACTACTCCTAATACCAATACAAAAAGAAATACAAACACTTCATCCAAGAGCACTTCCACCAAAAATGCTAAAACCAATTCTCATCCATCAAATGCACCTCTTGATTCAAATATCTCAAGATTTCAACTAGAGAATGATAAGTTGTAGCAAGAATTGAAGAAAGATGAAATTGAGGCAACAAATGCAGATATGGAAAGGGAGATATCTTTCCTTAAGATATTTATACCTAACCTAGTAGCTTCAAAATATTGACACACTAACCTTGATTCACACAAGAATAAATCTAAGGGACATAATCCTAATGGATGTGGTGGTGGAGATCGGGGTGGTGGAGGTGGAGGTGGCCATAGAAATATGAACACATATTCTAAAGATGGAGAAGGAAGTAGTGGTGGTGGAAAGAAGAATGGAAGTGGTGATAGTGGTGGAGATGGAAATGGTAAGGTTAATGATCAATTTGGTGATCAAGAATAAAATGAGCCTAGAAATAATCATAGAGACCAAATTAATTGGAAACTAATGCAAGTAGAAAGATACTAGCAACTTTTTTTTGCTAGAATTATTGCTTATCCGAATCTGTTTACTAAAGATATTAGGCCTGCCTTAGTTAAATTATTCGGTAGCAATTCCTTAACTGGTGAAGATCACTTAAAATAATTTTCTAATGTCATGGATGATTTTGAAGTAGAAGATGTGATGATGAAAACTTTCATGCATTCACTCACAAAGGATGCTAGAGAATGGTATAAATGTCTTCCTTTTGAGAGTATTGGTTCTTGGGAAGAGTTCAAGAGATTATTTAGAGAATATCATGGCGATAAGACTGATTCAAGGTTTCTTTTTAATTAGTTTAATAATATTGCTAAAATCTTGAATGAGGTTGTATTTGATTTCAAAAGGCTATGAATAAATTACCACCTCATTTGAGATTAAATGATAGTCTGTGATTGGTGAACTATGTTGGATAGGAAAACTAAGAGGGGTTGGATCAATTGTCATAGATTTAAATATGAAATTCAATTACCAGATATAACATATAAACTGATTAAGTAATTAACCATCAAATACCAATGCACAAACATAAAAACACTAGATTTACATGGAAAACCCAATGAGGGAAAAATTACAATGAGGATTAACTCACACTATAGAGAATATCAAAACTGATTACAAAAATGCTCATTGCCTAGAACAAGGCTCACTTCTTGAAGCAAGGACTCACTATTCATAGGTCTACAACCGATATGGATCACTACCATAGAGATACAAAGAAGAAAAAGAATACTTGTTATAGAGATACAACAATCCTAATGAAATAAATAATTTCACCACAATCATTGATCCACTTGCATGAATGATAGAGTTTTCTTTCTACTCATTGCATTCAGAAACTCAATGTTAAGCTTCACACTAATTAACTAGAAAATAAACTCACACTTTTAGAATAGAATCAAATTCATGTATTCTATTTCACTTATCTTCCTTCTTTTCTTATGTACACTTTTTATTGCTAGCACATTCTGTATTTATACCATTCCCCAACTTTGAAAAGATACAAAACCATCCATACAACTTCAAATTCAAATTAGGTCAACACCAAACATCCTAGGGTGGAATTAAAATGAGGGAGGCCCAAACACATGATTGATTGGGACCCATAATAGATCTTGTTGTCAACAGAAGGCAAACAACTAAGAGGGGGGGTGAATCAGTTCACAGAATTTCAAACTTATTAAACTTATTAACATTTATTCTTAGATCTCATTAATAATAGTGAAAGAATGAATCAACAACACATCAAAAACACACATAACACCAAGATTTTTGATTGGAAACCCTGTTAGGGGAAAAAAAATTGTGGACATTAATCCACGAGTTATAACCTATTAAAATTATAAGAAGAATAAATGAGGATTGCACATACATTTAGGCACACTGCCTAAAGCTCATTGCTCAAAGGAAGACTCATTGTCTTACAGAAAACATTCAGATTAAATCCATCTGAATAATTTGAACTAAGAAAGTAGCATCTGCTAATGCTTGAGTATAGTTTTGGTTAACCACATGAACACTTCTTCACTCTTCTCCACTCTTCTTCATACTCTACTCTACTTTCGAATGATCTGAACCTTTTTCACACATAAGAATCACACACTTTGCATTACACACACATTAAAAATGAAGAAAAAATCACTTATATATATCTGTAAAAAGAAATTACATTCATTCATGTCGACTTCAATAAAATAATAGAATGAATGCAAACTGTCAGCCCAAAAAAATAAAGATCATTAATGCACATCAACCAAGGTTGGCCACAACATAGTAGAGACCCAAAAAAATGTCCTCAAACATAAAAAAACTTCAAAGATTCTTCCTCAAAGATCCACAACACACTTCAACCACCTTGTCGACCATGAACATGAAAAACATGAACACACAAGAGAAAATATTGAATCATGAGAACAACAATTAATGCAGACATGCAACCCAAATAGAACATGATCTAGAAATGTCCATGAACACCATAATAACATATAAAATAGTTCAGATTACTAGAATCACATTATCTTCTTCCATGAACACAAAATACAGTAGCAAAATAGTTGTTGAAACACAAAAACTTATAACTTTCTCAAATCTTCATGTGCACCTATGAAAATTATAGAGTAGAAACTTGATAGTCTTGAAAAAAACCCTTTGATTTGAACCATCTCACCATTAACATACTGAACTTTCCAACACACTGATCTTCATTGCTTCATAGACAACCTGTAACATATTTATTATAGTTTTCTCAATATCCTCAACATATACAGTCTTAAAGACATCAATGCTAATAGTTTTGACATCAATGACAACCACATATCAGCAATAAACCCACAACATCCAACAATCTCCCCCTTTGCAATTGATGGAAACACATGATGTGAAAAACACCATCAACAAAACTAACTCTTCTCCAATAATCTCACCTTTTGACATTACTCTTCTCCCCCTTAGTTCTTCCAAAGTTTTTTAGATTGTTCTTATCCCCCTTTGACATCAATGGAAAAGATACACAAGATCTAAACCACATATCTGAATCATCTCACTACTCCCCCTAAGTAGCATCCACCACAACATCAATCTGAATCATGATATGATTATGAAGTGCATAGACTGATGCAATTTATTGTATCATAGTTCTTATTAGGAGGGGTAATTTCCCCTAACTTACCTATGAGATACTCAAAAGTATTCTTAGGCAAAGGCTTAGTAAAGATATCTACAATATGTTCCTTAGTAGGCACATACTCTAGTTTGACTTACTTATCACTCACTTTGTCTCTCAAAAAGTGGTACTTGATAGATATATGCTTGATCTTTGAATGCAGCAAAAAATTCTTAGAAATGATTATAGCACTTGAGTTATCACAAAATTTGGCAATAGGTTCATCATACACAACTCTGATATCTTTCAACATCTTCTTCATCCACAATACTTGAGTACAATTATTAGCAACAACAATATATTCTACCTCTGTAGTAGACAAAGAAATGACATTATGCTTTTTACTTAACCATGAAAGCAACTTCTTTCCCAAGAAAAATGTACCACCACTAGTAATTTTCTTATCATTCACATCTCCTACCCAATCAGCATCAGTAAATGCACTTAAGGTAAGATCATCATCTTTAGGATACCAAAGGCCAAAATCAATTGTTCCTTTCAAGTATCTAAAAATTCTCCACATCAATCACATGAGATTCCTTAGGATCAGCTTGAAATATTGCAACAATGCATACAACATTCATGATGGTTGGTCTAATTTAAGTCAAATAAAGCAATTTACCAATCATTGATCTGTTTCTAGTCTAATTTTCCTTTAGAGAATTATCATCTTGTGTCAACTTACATTCGGTCACCATGGGTGTACGGAGTGGCTTTGAATCTTCCATACAAAACTTCTTTAGCAGTTCTCTCACATACTTGGATTGAGATATAAAGATTCCTTTATCTACCTAAGTAACTTGCAATCCCCAAAATAATTTCAACTCTCCAATCGTTAATATCTCAAACTCATGTTGCATATCATTAGAAAAATTCATGCACAAACCATCATCTCCTCCAAAGATGAGATCATCAACAAAGACTTCCACAAAAAAATATTTATCATCATCAATTTTGAAATATAGATTACTATCAGTAGTACCTTTGTTAAATACAAGATTTAGTAAATAATTATTCAATTTGACATATCTCACTGATAAGTCAATTGAAATCCATCAGGTTGCTCAATATACACCTCTTCTTCTAATTCACCATTTAGAAATGTTGACTTGACATCCATCTGATCAAATTTATAGTTTTTGTAACCAACATAAGAAAGAAACAATCTCACAGCTTCAATTCTAGCAATAGGAGAATTTTTTTCTTCAAAGTCAATTCCTTCCATCTAAGAGTATCCTTTGCATACTAGTCTTTCTTTGTTTCTGATAATGTCACCTTGTTCATTCAATTTGTTTCTAAAGACCCATTTAGTTCCAATTACATTTTTTTCTTTAGGTCTAGGAACAAGAATCTATGTATTATTCTTCTCAATTTGTTGTAGTTCTTTCATTGCTTCATTCCAATGTTCATCTTTGCATGCTTCATTGACATTACATGGCTTAGGTTTTGAAATAAAACAGTATTATTTTGTAGTTCTTCTCCTAGTCTAGACACCTTTGTTCTTGTCTCCTATAAAGTAATTTTCTGAATGATTTAATCTCACATACCTTGGGAGTCTTAAAGTGTTCTTGAATTTCATTCTCTTGTGATCTCTCTTCTGTTATTTCACTAGTCTCTCCCTCTTCTTGATATTCTTGATTCATCAAAATGATCTGAAATTGATTTGATGTTTGAATCTTCATAGTATTGTCATTCTGATCATCAGAATCATATCCACATATTCTGGAGGGTCTAGCAATGTCTTCATTAGCCTTAACATTTTTACTTTCAAACATTTTCTTCAATCTCTTGTTGTAGTACCGGTAGGCCTTACTCTTAGTAGAATAACCAAGAAAGATTCCTTCATCACTTCTAGCATCAAAATTTCCTATATCTTCATCCCTTATGATATAGCATTTATTCCCAAAGATTTTTAAATATTTAATAGTAGGCTTGTGACCAAACCATAGCTCAAAAGGAGTCTTATCAGTATTACCTTATATTTGTACTCAGTTGAGGATATAAACAACAATTTTCATAGCTTCTTTCCAATAGATATGAGGGAAATTTCCTTCAAGCATCATAGTCCTAGTAGAATCTTGAACTATCCTGTTCTTCCTTTCCAAAAATCCATTTTATTGAGGGGTTCATGGTGCAGATAATTGTATCTTTATCCCATGTTCTTCACAAAAAGAATCAAGCTCACTGGAAGTGAATTCACCACCTCTATTTGATCTCAAACACTTAATCTTGAGAACTATCTTTGTCTCAACCATAACCTTAAAGATCTTGAACTTCTCTAAAGCTTCATATTTCTCGCTTAAGAAATTAACCCACATTATCCTAGAGTAATCATCAATAAGCAACATAAAGTACCTATAACCTTGAAGACTTCTAATTGTAGTAGGAACACACAAGTCAGTATGCAGAAGCTCCAATAATTCATTTGAACAATGTTGTTTTCTCTGAAATGAAATTCTAGTTTTTTTTCCTAATTGACATTCCTTGCATATTACATTAGTAGGCTTCACCAACTTAGGAAGATCTCTCACAGCCTATGAGGAACTTATCTTTTCTTCTATGCCACGACCAACTTTCATCAACTTGAGTAGTCAGACAACTTTTACTACTAGCATTCAAATGAAATATGTTACCTTTTGTTTTAGTGCCTGAAGCAATCACATTTCCAAAACTTCCCAATATGCCGTAATTTCCATCTTTAAATTTAATATTGTATCCCTTGTCAACCATTTTTCCAATTCTCAAAAGATTATGCTTCAAACCTTAAACATAAAGAACATCATCAAGATTATTCTTACCATCAAAAGAAATACATCCTCTACCATGTATTATACCACCATTATTATCACCAAATATTACAACACCACCATAATAATTTTCCAATCTTACAAATTTACTTTTATCACTTGTCACATGATGTGAACATCCATTATCAGTTACCCATTCATCTTTTTCTTCAACTCGAGCAGCTAGAGCTTTCTCCACATTTGTACAACTAGAAGATTTAGTAGACACAAGATTATTTTCCTTAATAGCAATAAATACACACTCATCTTCATTTACATTCCCTTTGTTAGATTCATCATCTATCACACCTTCATCAGTAGCATAATAACACTTCTTTTGAAATTTAGGCTTGTAAGCTCTTGGCTTAGGAACTCTTTTTGGACAACTTGATGCAAAATGACCTATCTTATTGCAAGAATAACCTTTTATAGACAACTATCCTTTATACTTACCTTCTCCTTTGACTTCCCTTTTGACAATAAGTGCTTCAAGCTCATTAAGTTCTCTTTCTTCTTCTTCTTCAATCTGTCTCATTTTCTTCCTCATACTAAATACCTTTCTAAAATAAATTTCGCCTGGATCATATCTCTGATTGTCTCTCCTAGAAGTAGTAGCTTCAAATGTATATTTTGTCTTAGGAGGGGCATCACTGAATTCACTCAACTTAAAAGATTAAGTTTACCAACCAACATATCTCTAGTTACATTTGTCATGGTCTGAAGGTCATCAATAGTTTTAGCTTTAACTTTGTATGCAATAGGAATGGATCTAAGCACTTTGGAAAGAATATTTGATTCATCTAACTCTCCACCAACACATCTGATTCCACATACAAGTTCATTCACTCTTTGCATGAAAGTAGCAATATTTTCATCATCACCCATTTTCAACATTTCATATTTCCCTTTCAAACTTTGTAGCTTAGCAATCTTTATATTTACATCACTTTCATACAAGGTTTCCAATTTTTTCTAGATCTCATAAGCAATCCTTAGCTCCATAACATTCGCCATCTTAGAATCAACCAAAGCACTCAACAATTCTTCCTTAGCTCTGATATTATATTCAACATCCCTAATCTCAGTAGTAGTAATAGGACCATTATGAGGAATAACATACCTATTACTTGCAATGTTGTAGTAGGATTCATCAGTGCATCTTAGATGACACTCCATTCGAGTCTTCCACATAGAATAGTTTTTTCCATCAAATCTTAGACTATCCTTGTTGTATGTTGCCATACCAGATCAACTCAAGTTGTTAAACTTCTTCCAAGGAACCTGCTCTGATACCAATTGTTGGCAACACAAGGGTCGACAACTAAGAGGGGGGTGAATTAGTTGTCACAAAATTTCAAACCTATTAAAATTATTAACCTTTATTCTTAGATTTGATTAATAACAGTGAATTCATGAATCAACAAAATATTAGAAACACACATAACACCAATATTTTTGTGTGGAAACACTATTAGGGGAAAACCGTGGTGGAGGTTAATCCACAAGTTATACCCTGTTAAATGTATAAGAAGAATAAATGAGGAATGAAAATGTATTCAGGCACACTACCTAAAGCTCACTATTCAAATGAAGTCTCACTATCTTACATAAAATATTCAAATTAAATCCATATGAAAAATTTGAATTGAGAAAGTAGCATCTGCTAATGCTTGAGTATAATTTCGGTTAAGAACATGAACACTTCTTCAGTCTTCCTCACTCTCTGCTCTACTTTCGAATGATCTAAATTTTTTTCACACATAACACTCACACACTTCCCATTACACACACATCATAAATGAAGAAAAAAAAATCACTTATATATATCTACAACAAGAAATTACATTGCTTCATGTCGGCCCAAAACAATAAAGATTATTAATGTGCATCAACCAAGGTTGGCCATAACCTAGTAGAGACCCAAAAAAATGTCCTCAAACACAAAATACCTTCAAAAATTATTCCTCAGAGATCCACAACATGCTTCAACCAACTTCTTGACCATGAACATGAAAAACATGAACACACAAGAAAAAATCTCGGATCGTGAGCACAAAAATTAATGAACATGATAGAACATGATCTAGAAACATTCATGAACACCAAAATAGCATAAAATATAACTCACATTACTAAAATCATATTATCTTCTTCCATTAACATCAGTTACAATAGAAAAATAGCTATCAGAACACAAAAAACTTGTAATTTTCTCAAATCTTCATGTGCACCTCTGAAACTTACTGAGTAGAAACTAGATAGTCTTGAAAACAAACCCTTTGATCCACAACATCTCAACATTAACATACTAAAATTTTCAACACACTGATCTTCACTACTTCACAGACAACCTGTAACATATTTATTACAATTTTCTCAATATCCTTGACATATATAGTATTAAAGACATGAATTCTAATATTGTTTACATTAATGAGAACCACATATCAGAAATACAACCACAACATCCAACAGATCCAACTTGCTTCATCAAATTTGAATTTAGTGCTTGACACATGCTTGGCCAAACTAATGTAAAACACATAGATTAATTAAGCTTGATGATTCCAAATGATGAAACCATCTTCAATAGAACTAGGGAAACAAAACTCTCAAACCATAATGAGAAATCTGGATCAAAAACAATTCTTTTGGACCTCAGCTAGAACATAGTTCACAAGCAGCAAATCAACAACCTCAACAACTAACAACCTACAATCTTTGTTTTATACATTTTCTTCAATATCCTCAACATATAGTAAATAACTAGCTAATCGGCTGACATCAATGACAACACTTTCATTCTTCTTTATATTCTTGTAACAATCTCCCCCTTTGTCATGGATGGCAACAAATGATGTGAAAATCCATCAAATAGATATACCAACTCTGAAGATGCTTCTCAAGATTTTTCTTTTGCTTCTCCCCCTTAGAAGATTGACACCTACTTTCCTCTCTCTTCTTCACATGCTCTTTCTCTCCCCCTTTGATATCAATGGAAAAGGAAAAAATGATATGTTCATTGAAACTTCCTTTGACATCAAAGTATAATACTCATAATGACGACACTTTAAAATTGTTTTCTCCCCCTAAGATGTAGCCACCAAAAACATCAGTCCAAAAAGATAGAACAATGAATCCACCAGATTGATGCATCTCCAAAAGCATCTTAGTTTGTAAAAGGAGGGGCAATAACCCCTAGCTTATCTCAGAGATACTCAAAAGTATCTTTAGGAAGAGCCTTTGTGAATATATCTACAATCTAATCTTTTGTTGAAACATACTCGAGTTGGAATTTATTTTCCATGACATTCTCTCTCAAGAAATGATACCTAATAGATATATGATTCATTATTGAGTGCATTACAGGATTATTCAAAATGGTAATTGCACTTCTTTTATCACAAAAGATAGAAATAGGACCATCTTACCACACTGTGATATATTTCAATGTTTGTTTCATCCATAAAACTTGCATACAACAAGATGCAATAACAATATACTTAACTTCAATAGTAGAAAAATATATTGAATCTTGCTTCTTACTCAACCATGCCACTAATGTACATCCAAGAAAGAATGCACCACCACTAGAACTCTTTTTGTCATCTATACTTTCGGGCCAATCTGCATCTATCTAAGCACTAAGTGTAAAATCAGTATCTTTGGGATGCCATAACCCATAATTTGGAGTTCCTTTAAAATATCTAAATATCCTTTTAACTATTGTAACATGTGTTTCCTTTATATATTCTTGAAATATAGCCACAAGACAATCCACATGCATAATATTTGGTCTAGTAGAAGTCGCATAGAACAATCCACCAATCATAGATCTATACTTTCCCTAATCAGTCATAGGTGAATCATCATATTTTCCCAAATTAGATGCAGTCACCATAGGGGTACTTACCAATTTGGAACTGTCCATTCCAAATATTTTCAGCTTCTCCTTCACATACTTAGATTGTGAAATAAAAATTCCTTCCTTTGATTGATTAATCTGTAGCCCAAGAAATAAATTAATCTCACTAAACATAGACATTTTAAATTCTTTCTACTTTTCTTGCATAAACATCTTGCACATCTTTTCATTCCATTCAAAGACAATATCATCAAGATACACAACAACAATTAGGATTCTATCATTTTTAGTCTTAAAGTATAAATTACTAATTTTCATACCTTTTTTAAATCCTTGTTGACTCATGTACTTATCTATCTTTGCATACCAAGCTCTAGGAGCTTTCCTTAATCCATATAAATCTTTCTTCGATCTGCACACCATATCTGGTTAGTCTGTTAATTGAAATCCTTTCGGTTGTTCCATGTATACCTCATTCAAAACTACAAACTTGACATCCATCTGATAGACCTTGAAATTTTTATAAGAAACCAATGCCAAGAACATCCTTATAGCTTCCATTCTTTCTATCAGGGAAAAGGTCTCTTGAAAATCCATACCTTCTACTTACGAGTAGCCTTTGCACATAATCCTTGCTTTGTTTCTAACAACTTTCTCATTCTCATTTATCTTGTTTTTGAATACCCATTTTGATCCAATAATATTTTTATCTATAGATCTTGGGACTAACTCCAAACTTTGATTATTCTCAATCTATAAAATTTCTTCTTTCATTTCTTCCTTCCAATGTTCATCCTTAGAGGCTTCACTTACTAACTTCAGCTCAATCTCATAGAATAAGCATAAATTTACTTCAACAACAATTTTTCTTCTAGTTAACACACCTTTTGTCTTGTCTCCAATAATCTAAATTTTTGAATGATTCGTCTATACATATTTCGGTGTCCTAGGGGAGATAACCAGAGCACCTTCTTCAATTTCATTATATTTTTCTTGTTCATCTTTATCTTTTTCTTCCACAACTTCTTCTATTCTTGCATAGTCATGTTCATCAGACATATATCCATCAATATAAATAGAACTTTTTACTATTTCACCAACCTTCACATTTGAGGTTTCAATGATTTTCCTTAGTCTTTTGTTGAAAAATATCTATGCAGCTCTCTTAGTAGAGTATCCAAGAAATATTCCTTCATCACTTCTTGCATCAAACTTACCCAAATTTTCCTTATCTCTTTTGATATACCATTTTCTTTCGAATACCATGAAATATTTTACTGTAGGGATTCTTCCATGCCATAGCTCAGAGGGAGTCTTTGTAATATTTTGTCTTTCTTGAACTTGATTGATTTCATATACAATAGTGTGAATGGATTCTTTCCAATAAACTTTCAGTAATTTGGATTCAGTGATCATTGACCTAACAACTTCTTGAACTGTTCTAATTTTTCTTTCAACAACTCTATTTTGTTGAGGAGTTCTCAAAGTAGATAATTGTCTCTTTATACCATGTGCTTCACAAAATGTATTGAAATCATAGGAGGTGAATTATCCACCTCTGCTAGATCTCAAGCATTTAATCTTAAAATTCACTTCATTTTCAACCATAGCCTTGAATGCCTTGAATCTATCTAATGCATCTAATTTCTCTCTTATAAATGTAACCCATGTATATCTAGAATAATCATCAATTGAAAGCATAAATTACCTTTCACCAAGTATACTCCACACTCTCATAGGACCACAAAGGTTTGTATGAAGTAAATACAATAATCTAGTAGTAGATTGTTCTCTTGATCTGTAATGACTTCTTGTTTTCTTTCAGAATTGGAAATTATTGCGGATAGCATTTATAGGCTTTTTAATTCTCAATAAATCTCTCATGACTTGAAAAAAATTGATTCTTGCCAAGTTATCAAAATTCATGTGACACATTCTCCTATGCCATAGCCAACTATCATTTATCTAAGTCATAAAACATCATCCATCAACATCTTTATGCTAATAAATGTTCCCTTCAAATTTCTTCCCTATAACAATCAATGTTTTGGATCCTTTTTGGATCTCAGATTTCTCATTATTAAGCACAATATCATATCCCTTTCTACACATCTAACCAAATATCAACACATTATTCCTTAAACCCTTAACATAGTAAACATCGTCAGAATGATGCTTGTGATCAAAACTTACTGAACCTATCTCACAAATTTTAGCACTAGTATCATCTCCAAATATAACCAGACCTCCATCATATTTTTCAAGTTTCACAAACCTACTCTTGTCACCAATCATGTGATGTGAGAGACCACTATCAACTACCCAAAAATTATTTTCCTATTTAGCATGTAGGACAGAGATAACTGCACCTTTGTCTTTCTCTTTTTGTGGAGAAATTTCTTTTGACTGTCTTTCTAATTTAGTAGAATTAGGTTCATCCTTAGTCACCAAGAACAAGCATTCATTGTCATCTAGATATTCATATTCTAAATCTTCATCTGAAATACTAGCATTCTCATTCACTTAGTGATATCTATTAATCTTCTGTCCTTTATTTTTTTCCTCATATTTTTTGAAAGGAAAAATAAATGAGCAATGGAAAGTAATAACTAATGAGTATTATTTGAAGGAAAGATTTTACCAAGAAATAGAGAATCCAAAAAAAGCACCACCAAAATGCAAAGGAGACAAGAATTTGATAAGGGGGAAAACCAAGAAAAAACCCCAATATTATGAATGGAGGGAAAATTCCTAAGAATGATACAAAGAGAGAGAGATCACTTAAGCCTTAAGATTTCATGCTTGAATATGAGGAATGAGAGGAGAGGCACCTCAATAAATAGAGGTGAGAAGAGGAGTTAAAATGTAACTCCCAACTCAGTGAATGCCACCATTTATCTATGTGTGTGCAATGTGTCAAGAAGCTCTTCAGAATTTGGCTACAAATATTCCTTAATAAAGGAATTAAAAATAAAATGAGTCATCCTCACACATGTGAGAGAAGACAAAAAGACAAAATACTTGTAGGGATTCCTTTGGAATATTCCTACAAGTTAATAAATAATTACAATTAAAGAATAACCTTTACCAAGTAAATATTAATCTTCTAATATCCCCCCTTAAGCTTTACTTGGGGAGTTTACATCAAACCCTTCAATGGGTTGTAATCCAAGATTTTTACAATGAAAAAGAAATTTATCTTTACAAAGAGCTTTGGTAGGAATATTTGCAACTTGATCTTGATATTTATAATAAAAAAGAGAAAGTTCCTTGCCTTCAATTTTCTCTCTAATGAAGTGATGTTGAACAACAATATGCTTGGTCCTTGCATGAAAAATTGGATTCTTTATGAAAACAATAATAATTTTATTATCACAATAGAAAGGAGTAGGATCCTTTTGAGGTAGACCCAAGTCTTCAAGTAATATTCTTAACCATATTACTTCTTGAGATGCATTTATACAACCTTTATATTCAAGTTCTATAGAACAAAGAGTAGATTGTTGTTTCTTACTATTCCATGAGATTGCACCTGATCCAAAAAAGAAACAATAGGGTATGTGCAAGATCATGATGGGCCAAAAAGTGGTGATATATAAGTGACATGATGGCCCATGTGGCTGACAATTTGTTTTTACCCAAAATTGATGAAACAAAAAGGGTTTTTAAAGGAGATTCTTACCTTACCACTAGTATAAATTATGATTTACTCTGAATTTAATAAATAATTATTATTCATTTTCTATTTGAATTGCGACTAAAGTCCTGATTTATAGGTTGACTGAAAAACATCTATAGCTTCCAAACGGTATCACTTTTTTTGAATTTGAAATGTGTGCATCACATTCTATGTTTCACATACTATATGATTAAAAAACATTGAATTTCATGAAGTTTTGATCAAGTTAAGGTGGTCAGACATACAAGTTTTTTTTTTTTTTAAAAAAAAAAATTGTAATTAAATAATTCGTATTTAATTATTTACTTGGGAAAAAATTATAAACAAATATGCATCACATTAGTACATGAGTCCTCTAATTATATCTAAAATCTTATAAAAGAATATTATCATTTTATTGTGGTTAGGGTGGTCAGATAGCCAACTACTTCTTATTTTTTCCCTAAAATTTAAGTACTACTGCTTTGAAATTTCAAATCTTCACCAAATAGATTTTTTTTTAAAAAAACCTAGTATTTTAGAAACTATATTCAATTTTCTTCAAATTCTATTCTTACATATTTTTGAAATAATATAGATAGCTTATTCAAATTTTTACATCAAGTTACCTAACTCTGATTTTTTGAATTTTCATCACAACTTAAGGGCCTATTTTTTCTATGATGATCTTGCACATACCCAATAACCACAAGTGGACCTCCCATTATTGGTACCACCTCCTAACTCTGAATCAATATACCCTTTAAAGAAAAGTAACAATTTTCATCATAAAAAAGACCAATATTAGGAGTACCTTTAACATATCTTAATATTATTTTGGAGACTTTAAAATGAGGTTTTTGTGGTTTAGACATAAATATAGAAACTAATCCAACTATAAAAAATAGTAGGTCTATTAAGAGTTAGATAATTTAAACTTCTTACTAATTTCCTATATAAAGTAGGATCAACAAAAGGAGTTTCCATATCAACCATTGATTTAGTTCCTAATTCACAAGGAATGTAAAACCACTTTGCATCATTCATTTAAATCTATCTAAGAGATCTTGAGCATATTTATGTTGAGAAAGAAAAAAACCTTTAGGTGTTTTCCAAATTTGCATACCCAACAAATAATGTAATAGGCCTAAATCAATCATTTAAAATTGTTGATTGAGTTGAGGCTTAACATAAATAATCAAATTGTTAGAACTTGTTTCATTATAATCTAAGGCTTCATTTTAAATATCAGAGGAATTTCAAAAATAGTCCTAAAAATGGTAAAAACCATTTTGTTTTCAATAAACAATAAAACATAAAAGTTTCAAGAACTTGATCCCCATCAATTAAGAAAATAGATCTAAGTTCATCATAAATAAGTGCATACCATCAAAGTGGATGAAAATATTTTCCATGGGTCCCAAAAAAACTCCAATGAGCCTTGATAAAAATATGATTCATTATAGATAGGGCTCCCTCTTCAACATTACTGCAAATGCATCTAGCACATAATATATATATATATAAAGGATCCATTGAGACTTGATAAAGTGATTAATTTACAAATATATATATATATATATATATATATATATATATATATATATATATATATATGGAATAAATCCATCAAGAAGGAAAATAATCCAATGAGTTTTTAATTTTCAAAAATATATAGATGAAATAAATTCATCAAAAAGACAAATTTACCAATAAGGCACAATATCAGATTAATAAGACACAATGAAATATCAAATTCCCTTTATCAAAGTGCAACATAATTTTAGTTGAGAAGGAAACACTAGGTTTGTTTTAAAATATTGTAATAGATCAAAAGCCACAAATCAATCCACCTTAAGTTATAAAATTAATATTAAAAAAAAGTGATGGAATAATGGGAATTACATAATATGAAGTGAAGGATTAAATTAAGTATAAATAAATCATTAAGATGATATTCATGCATTCATGACTACATGAATATCCCCTTTTTATATTTCAAATATAATTGAATAAAACAAGCCACTATTATTGGATTGATCAAGTTCAATAATAAAGTACGTGTTGTTGTTGGATGTTGTGGTTGTATTGCTGATATGTGGTTTTCATTCATGTCAAAACTATTAGCATTGGTTATTCTGAAGGTTGTATATGTTGACGATATTGAGGAAATTGTAAGAAATATATTGCAGGAAGCCAGTGAAGCTGAGAAGATCAGAGTAGTGGAAATTGTTGTAAGTTGATAATCAGCTAGTGTACATTAAAGGGTTTGTTGCTAAGCCTATCTAGTATGTTTTCTGAAAGTTTAAGCGGTACACATCAATATTTGAGAAATTTATGAAGATTTGTGTTTCTACAGTTATTAAGTTTCTATAGCAGATGCTTCTGGAAGATGTGATTGCAAGTCTGGTCAATTTGGTTGTTGTGTATGCTTCTGAGATGATCAGTAATATTTCTAGATCATGCTTTATCAATTCAATATGTTTGCATTGATCAGAGTGCTCGTTATTGAAGATTTTTCTGAGTGTGTTCAAATATTTTCATGTTCTTGGTCGACATGATGGTGATAGCATGTTGTGGATCTCTATGGTCTAATGATTTATTGTTTGGTGTGCTCGAAGGTGTTTATCTGGGTCCTCACTATGTTGTGACCGAATTTTTTTGGTACACATTAAGATTTATTTATGTGTTAAGGCCGACAATTGTAATTTACTCTTTAATTGTGGTCGACATAATAGTTGATGTAAATCTATGTAGCGGATATATAAGAGTGATTGTTTTCCATATTTTGAAGTATGCTCAGGTATGTGTGTGGTGTACATGTGCAAATAAATATCAAATCATTAAGGAGAAAAGTAGAGTGTGGAAGAGATATTGGAGAGTGTGTAAGAGTTTTTCTGTGCCTAACCGAAACTATCATCAGACTTTTGTAGAAGCTAATTTCTCAGTTCAATCTTATCAAATGGATTTAATCTAACAATAGTATGTAAGGAAATGAGCCTTCCTCTGAGTAGTGAGCTCTAGGTAGTGTTCCTGAATGCATGTGCATTCCTTATTTACTTTTCATTATACTTTTAACAGGGTATAATCTTGTGGACTACATCCATTGTGGTTTTTCCCCTAACACGATTTCCACGTATAAAATATTGGTTTTCATGTGTTTGTGATGTGTTATTGATTTATGCTTGAAATTTTAATTATCAAATATGAGATTAAAGGTTGATTAATGTTGAATAAGTTCCATTTTGGTAACAACTGATTCACCCCCCCTTTTAGTTGTGTATTCTTTTTTTTCCAGCAATTGGTATTAGAGTGGGTTCCTCTGAAAGAAGCCTAATAGCTTGAGGTGATCCGAGATGGCATCATACCATCCTAGATTTGAGGGTATAAACTAATCTTTATGGAAATTCAAAATGGAATGTCATTTGAAGTGTATTGATGATTCTTTCTATAATATTACAAAGAATGCATATACCATTCCTAAGAATGGCCCCTCCTCTGAAGATGAGATCAAGAAAGCGGAAGTTAATACTAGGGCTATAGAAGCATTGTTGAGTGCTTTGACAGATTCAAAGATGAAAAATGTGTTAGGTTTGAAGACTGCACATGAGATCTATAAAAAGCTAGAAACATTGTATGAAGGATATGCACTAGTGAAAAGTGCTAAGCTACAAATTATGAAAGGAAAATGGGAGAGCATAAAGATGAGTGAAAATTAAAACATATTTTCCTTCTCGTAAAATGTAAATTAATTAGTGATGGACATTAGATGTGCTAGTGGAACCTTGGATGAAGAAG
This sequence comes from Sequoiadendron giganteum, assembly GCA_007115665.2. Lineage (NCBI taxonomy): Eukaryota > Viridiplantae > Streptophyta > Pinopsida > Cupressales > Cupressaceae > Sequoiadendron > Sequoiadendron giganteum. The sequence goes on along the minus strand of CM021101.1, from coordinate 811,936,843 downwards.
AAATTGTGGCTAAGATACTTAGATCTCTGCCCCCTTCCTACAAAACAAAGGCTCATGCTATTGATGAACTCAAGACAGTAACAAATATTTCAAGAGACATGATGATTGGAAAACTTACTAACTTTGAGTTAAGTGAATTTGGTGAATCTACTCCTAAGATTGAATCTGCGTTCAAGGCTACTGTATCTGGGAAAAGCAAGTAGAGATATGATCTAAGAGAGAGTTCCAAAAGAACATTCAAGTATGAAGATGAGATGAAATAAATTGAAGATGAAGAAAAAGAATTAGAAGAACTTGAAGCATTGATTGTGAAAATGGAAGAAAGAGGTCATGGTAACTACAAAGGAAAGTTACCTATTAAATGTTTTTCTTATAGTAAGATAGGTCACTTTACATCAAGATGCTCTGAAAGAGTATCTAAGTATAAACCTGAGAAGACTAGATTTCAAAGGAAATGTTATTATGCTGGAGAAGGTGTTACAGGTGATGAATATGATAAAGAAACTAGAAATGAAGATGAATGGGTATTCATTTCTATCAAAGAAAATGGTTAGGTATCCAGTGAATCTACTAGTAATGTGAATGTTGATAAAGCTCTTGCAACAAAAATTGAAGAAAATAATTAGTGGGTAATTGACATCGGATGTTCACATCATATGACTGGTGATAAAAGAAAGTTTGTAAGCTTGGAAGACTAAGATGGTGGCGTTGTAAGATTTGGAGACAAAAATTCTGGTGTGATTCATGGTAGAGGCACTATTTCTTTTGATGGTAAGCACAATACTGATGATGTTATTTATGTAGAAGGTTTAAAGAACAATTTGTTGAGTGTTGGATAGATGATATACAAATGTTACAATCTTCATCCAAGGATGACAAGTGTAGAATAAGGGAAAGTTCTAGAAACATGATTAATTTAGGTACAAAGACAAGAGGTAATATTTTTTACTTGAGTATTGCTAATGGAAGTTGTTTAATTGCTCAAGTTGATTCAAGTTGGTTATGGCATAGGAGGTTGTGTCATGTGAACTTTGATAAAATTTCCAAAATAAGCTCTACTCAAGCGGTCATAGATCTTCCTAGGTTAGTAAAGCCTACTAACCCTATATGCAAGGAATGTCAGATGTGAAAGCATAATAGAAATTATTTCTAGAGAAAACAATATAACTCTAATGGAGTAGTGGATTTGATACATATTGACTTATGTGAACCATTTAGAATCAAAAGTCTTCAAGGTGAAAGGTACTTTATGTTTCTTATTGATGATTACTCTAGAATGATATGGGTTTCTTTCTTAAGAGAAAAACATGAAGCATTAGAAAATTTCAAAAGATTCAAAGCTATGGAAGAAAATGAGACAGGTCAAAAGATCAAATGCCTAAGGTCGAACAGAGTTGGTGAATTCACTTCCTAGGAATTCAATTCTTTTTGTGAAGAGCATGAAATCCAAAGACAAATATCTACCCCCCGGACCCCTCAACAAAATGGAGTTGTTGAAAGAAAGATTAGAATTGTTCTAGACACTGCTAGAACCATGATGCTGGAAACAAATGTTCCTCATTTCTACTAGAGAGAAGATGTAAATAATGTTGTGTAAACCATTAACCGAGTGAGTATCAACAGTAATTCTGATAAGACGCGTTTTGAGCTATGGTTTGGTTATAAGCCTACTGCCAAGTATTTCAAAAAATTTGGAAGCAAATGCTACATCAAGAGAGATGATGATATAAAAAAGTTTGATGCTAGAAGTGATGAAGAAATATGTTTAGGCTACTCTAGTAAGAGAAAATCTTACCGGTGCTTTAATAAAAGGTTGAATAAAATGGTTGAAAGTGCAAATGTCAAAGTTGATGAAGATATTTTTAAACCATCCAGATGTAGTGGATATGATTCAAATGATCAACATGATAGTACTAACAATGGAAATAATGTTTAGACATAGAATCAACTTCAAATTGTTTTGGTGAACCAAAAGAATCAAGAAGCAAGAAGTGCAGAAGAAAGAACACAAGAAAAAGAAGTTAAAGAAAATCCAAAAACTTCCAGGTACATAAGGAGAAATCATTCTGATAGTCAGATCATAGGAGATAAGAGAAAATGTGTGAAAAATAGAAGAAGAATTTTAGAAGAGTATTGTCTAATTTCCAAAGCTGAGCCTAGCAATATCAATGAAGCATGCAAAGATGAATATTGGATGGAATCCATGAAAGAAGAACTGATGCAGATAGAGAAAAATAATACATGGGATCTTTTTGCCAAACCTGAGAACAAAAATGTAATTGGAACCAAATGGGTGTTCAGGAATAAGCTAAATGAACAAGGTGAAGTGGTCAGAAACAAGGCAAGACTTGTTTGCAAAGGTTACTCACAAAGGGAAGGTATTGATTTTGAAGAAAATTTTTCCCCTTTTGCTAGAATTGAAGCTATATGATTATTTCTTGCTTATGCTACTTTCAAGAATTACAAATTCTATCAGATGGATGTAAAGTCATCATTTCTAAATGGTGAGCTAGAAGAAGTCTTTGTTGAGCAACTAGATGGATTTCAACTGATTGAAAAAGAAAACATGGTATGCCGACTGAAGAAATCCCTATATGGACTTGAGCAAGCTCCTAGAGCTTGGTATGCTAGACTAGATAAATACTTGTTGAAGCTTGGATTCAATAAAGGTACTGCTGACAACAATCTTTTTTTCAAGTTGGATTAGAACAAATAATTGATCATTGAATTTTTTGTTGATGACATTATCTTTGAAGGTGATAATGATTTATGTTTGAAGTTTGCCGATGAGATGAAAAATGAGTTTGAAATGTCAATGATAGGATAACTGAAATTCTTTTTAGGATTGCAAATTACTCAGTTAGATGATGGAATATTCATATCTCAATTTAAGTATGTGAAAGAGTTACTAAAATATTTTGGTGTGGAAGAATCAAAGCCAGTTAGTAAACCTATGGTAATTGGATGCAAACTTACACAAAATGATGATTCTCCTAAAGAAAATCAGACAAGATACAATTCAATGATTGGTGGATTAATCTACTTAACTCAGACCAAGCCAGATATAATGAATGTCATACACATGGTTGATAGATATAAATTTGATCCTAAAGAAACTCATGTGACTGTTGTGAAAATAATCTTCAGATATCTAAAAGGAATAGTTGATCTTGGTCTTTGGTATCCTAAGGATGATGATCTTATCTTGAGAACTTTCACTAATACAGATTGTGCAGGAGATGTGAATGAGAGGAAAATTACTAGTGGTGGTACATTATTCTTAGGGAAGAAGTTGGTATCTTGGTTAAGCAAAAAAAAAAAACTTAGTATCATTATCTACTACTGAAGTAGAATATATTGTTGCTGCAAATAGTTGTAGTCAAGCACTATGGATGAAGCAGATGTTGAGAGATGTCAGAATTGAGTATAAAGAACCCATTACCATATTCTGTGATAAATTAAGTGCCATAAACATTTCTAAGAATCCAGTATTGTATTCAAAGACAAAGCACATATCTATCAAATATCACTTCTTGAGAGATATAGTGAGTAACAAAGAAGTTAGACTAGATTATATACCTACCAAGGAGAAAATTGCAAACATCTTTACTAAGACATTTCCTAAGGATACTTTTGATTACCTCAAAGGAAAGTTAGAGGTGATTTCCCCTCTTGATAAGAAATAAGTGATGTAGATATTTACATCAGTTTGTGAATTCATAGCCATATCACATTCTAGATTGATGTTGTGGTTGCTACTACTTAGGGGGAGTAGTCAGATGCACTAAATATGTGGTTTAGAGCTTGTGTACCTTTTCCATTGATGTCAAAGGGGGAGAGAATCAATGTGAAAAATGTGGGAGAGGGTCAATGTGAAAAAAGTGAGAGAAGAACAAAGTGGAAGAAGAGAGCACAATAAAATAAGTGCACAATCTAAGGGAGATATTGTTGGAGAAGAGCTATTTGGGTTGGTATTTTTCACATCATGTGTTGCCATCAATTCCAAATAGGGAGATTGTTGGATGTTGTGGTTGTATTTCCGATATGTGTTTTTCATTGATGTCAACACTATTAGCATTGGTTATTCTAAAGGCTATATATGTCAAGGATATTGAAAAAAATTGTAAGAAATATATTACAAGCAACCAATAAAGCTTAGAAGGTCAGAGTAGTGGAAATTGTTGTAAGTTGATAATGAGTTAGTGCACATTAAAGGGTTTATTTCTAAGCCTATTTAGTATGTTTTATGAAATTTTCAATGGTACACATCAATATTTGAGAAAGTTATGAAGATCTGTGTTTCTACAATTACTCAGTTTCTGTAGCAGATGCTTTTGGAAGATGTGATTGCAAGTCTGGTGATTTGGTTGTTGTGTATGATTTTGAGATGATCACTAATGTTTCTAGATCAAGCTCTATCATTTGAGTACATCTGTATTGATCAGAGTGCTCATGATTGAAGATAATTTTGAGTATGATCAAAGATTTTCATGTTCTTAGCTGACATGATGGTCATAGCATGTTTCAGATCTCTATGGTCTAATGATTTATTGTTTGGCATGCTCAAAGGTGTTTACTTGGGTTTTCACTATGATGTGACTGACTTATGTTGGTGCACACTAATATTTATTCATGTATTAAGGCCGACAGTTGTAATTTTCTCTTTAATTGTGGCCGAAAAAATAGTTGATGTAAATCCATGTATAGGATATATAAGAGCGATTATTTTCCTCATTTTGAATTATTATCGAGTATGTGTGTGGTGTATGTTGGGTCTCAAAAATGCAGGTTTGAACCACGAGAGGTTGCCAAGCTCTCACAATGCTTTTGGCCAATGTACAAGGCCAATCAATGCAATTGAACCTTCTTCTCTTTACGTTCTGCTAGACCAAGGCAGGTGTACCTAATGAATGATGGATATTTAAATGTGTTTACTGGTTGATCAATCTATCCACAATGGAAATGGGTAGTGGATAGATAAAATTATTACACCTACTCCTACTCCTACTCTTACTTCACAAATGAAAGGTTTTTGAATAATTTTTTTGATATGAATTTGTCTCTGGATTGTGGCAGATTAGTGCCTTCTATCCACATGAGCAATGGAGTCAAATATCAAAAATTATGTGTGTTTCCTTATCTAGCTTAATTCAAGTTGCTAGGCACTTTGAAAAATGAAACTATATGACTTGCACAAAAAATCATTAATTTATGATAGGCATAAAATATGCTGGAATGTTTTTCTATCTGGTTCTAATTTAACCATCCAAAATAAATCTTAAAATCACTATGACTTACTTCAAGGATTTTAATTCTGACTTGCAGACACCAACAAATAAAAATCACACAAAATGGAATATATTTTGACAAATCAGAAATATACTTGATATACGGATTTGAATGATAAAAGACCTCAAGTTGGAGACAACCATATAAAAATTGTAAATTATTTCATCACAACAACTGAATGCAAAAAAGGTTTTCACTAATTTAAAATAAATCATCCATTGCTCTAGTTCAAAAAAGGCCTGTCATTATTTTACATTCCCAGTCCATTCACTGGAAAAAATCTAACTCCTACTACCCCTCTTTGTTGTCTGGTTTTCAATACATTTATACAAGAAATGTCAAACGTCACAACTCTTCACCTAACTGGTAGAACCATTTTACATTCTTCAACAAATTTTAAAATATTTAATTATGTTACCTCTCAGAAAATTAAATATCTTTTACATAGTTATGCGTTTGATTTTGTTTTAATACTTTACCGACCTTCAATATTTCGCTTTATACCTTGATTGGTCTTCATATTTATTTCCTCATGCCCTTATTATAATTACCACTATACCGCAGTCAATTTGTTGACCGGTTGTGGTATTGTGGTGGCCAACCTTCACCGCCATCTCTCAACGTCAACCGCCTTACCGTGGTCTTCCTCCTGACTCCCTATGATTGTGCGATGATTGATTGCTGCTATCTTCATTGTTTACCATGGTCATCACGGTCTCCTTGTTGCGTTCCCATGGTACCATGGTATCCAACAGTCATTACCTTCCCTCCTTCTACCACTCTACCACGGTCTTCTTCCTAACTGCCGGTGGTACCGCAGTGCGACTGTTAACCGTCATCTCATCACTTCCTATTGACCATCGCAGTCACCACGGTCTATGGTTTAACCACGCACGGTACTATGGTATGTCCTCTGACTTCTCACATGCTGGTAACTTACCTCCCACCGTAACCCCATGGTCTATGTTTAGGCCATGTGTGGTGGCGTAGTAAGCACTTTATGCATGCCTACCAACCGCTACCACCATACCGCGAGCCCACTGTGGGAGGCCATAGTAAAGTGGTAAGTGATGTAAAATTGAACATTAAGGCAACAGTAAAGGGTATAAGCCATATATGAGTGGAAAAAATGAATTTTTATCGGAAAAGATAGCAAATGAATGGGTTTAAATGGGAAAAAGGCATTAAGATTTTTAGAAAATAGTGGAAAATCATTTAGACTTCAATGAAATTTTTGGGTTCTAATAGCGGCTCCTATTGGGGATGAGTGATTTTTCAAATCACTGCAAGAATCCAGAATTCTTCAGTAGAGTAGACTGAGTAAATGATATGAAAAATGAAAGCCATGGCAGATGGAGGGAATGAACTAGAGCAGAGATGAAAAATGGAGCAAAATGGAAAATCCTACACTACTATACATGGAAAGAAAACCAACGTTTTCAAAAAGGGAACTTCTAGGAATTTCCATGTACTGGCAAATCTAGACCCTTCAAAGATTCCTAACATTACTGTGCATGGAAAATAATTTTTGAAAAGAGGTTTTGCTAAGAATTGTCCATGCACTGTCAATCCTTAATCCTTTGTACCTGCCATGGTTCAAAAATTAAACTATAAAGGATGGCCCCAGGCCACCCAAAAGAAAAACCTGCACTTTCCTCTATCATAGACTTTGTTTTGATTAAAGCTCATCAGGTTTCTTTTGAAAGTATCTATTCCACCTACCCTGCAACATGCACTACCATTGAAAACCTTCAGAAAGTCATTATATTCAACCTAACACACACCACTGTGCAATTCATCATTCAATAAATCTTTGTCACCCTCAGCATAAAAAGTGTATCCACACTCAACAAAAAATTCATAGGCTTGCACATTATCATATGTTGTTGAATGTACCTACAACTGCACTGGGACCTGAGAATCTAAATGCTTTTCTTGGAAATCTACAAATTCTATCTCATCAACATTCTCTAAAAAAATCAAATCAGAGCTACTCTCCATTTCTTTCCTATCATGAGTTGGCACTGACACACACTTTTGATTCATACAGTCATCCTTATACATACTTGAATCAACAAATGCTGGACACTCATCAAAAATTACATGCAAACCAATATCTTCCTTTTGCAGGCAAAAATTATTCGAGTCACATACCTCTTCTTCCAGACAGACATGGATATTTGATCAGCTTCAAATAATTACTCATCACTGTGAGAGATACACATGGGGTCATATGAATTATTACTTTCACTATCAAAAAAAATGTAGGCTGGAGCCAAAACTTTGGAATCATCTTCATGTGCACATCTTTGGTATTCAAGAGTCAATAAAACTGAAACTTGATCACTGCTGAGTGAACATGTTTCATCTAGATCTCCTGCTATTTCTCCAACTTCGTGATCTCCATATGAATTGCAACAATCATCATGTTGTAGATCAACATCCACCATTAAAACTTTGCACAGAAAAACTTTTAAACCATTCCATTGCACTATCCATCATAGATCTTGAAAAACATTTCATAATGACATCCTCTAGATAAATTTGAAAGTTGACAATGAAATTCCAAAATCGTTCCATATGTTCATAAGATGATTCATTCCATTCTCCATAAAATTTAGGGATATGCATTAGCACTTCTATCAGTTCGCAAGGGTAAGGATTTGGGTAGCCTTGGACATTACTAAATTTAAATGGTTTATCAATAATTGAGATAAAATTTGGAGGGCCATATGGGTTCTGGTAGATCATTGATCTTTTTCGAGAAATGGAAGATGAGTATTCATTTGATGTAATGGTTGTGGTGCATAAGTGTTCTGTTGTGAATATACCACATTGCCTCCATTATCAAGGTTCTCAGTTGTATCATGTGGTGCTTGTGGTGTCCAAGATATCCTAGTATTTGTGTCTTCATTCTCAATGTATGATGGCCTATTTGGTGATGTATTTGGAACACATTCGGCTCCCAATTGCAATAGTTGTTGTTCCACTTGTCATATTTTTTATTTCCAGTATAACCTTTGTTGTTCCAATTCTTTAAAATATTTCATTGAATATTGTCTTCTTTCTTCTTCTGACATCTTGACAAAATGTTACTGCTCCACAATATCCATGCATTATATATCAAATCAAAACAGAGTCGCCACCTACTTTTCCAAAATTAGGAAAATGAAATGGATTGCTTTGGTTTGCCCCAACGGAATCTCCAAAAAAAATGTGAAACTTTGATGACTCTATATATGGAAAGGCTGGAAATTTTTCTGAGTAACTCCCCAATGGAGTCACCAAACTGTTGGGTCTCAAAAACATAGGTTTCAACCACGAGAGGTTGCCAAGCTCTCACAACACTTTTGGCCAATGTGCAAGGCCAATCGATGCAATTGAACCTTCTTCTCTTTAGGTTCTGCTAGACCAAGGTGGGTGTACCTAATGAATGATGCATATTTAAATATGTTTCCTAGTTTATCAATCTATCCACAATGGCAATGGGTAGTGGACAGATAAAATTACTACACCTACTCCTACTCCTACTTCACAAATGAAAGGTTTTTGAATAATTTTTTTGATATGAATTTGTATCTCTGGTTTGTGGCAGATCAGTGTCTTCTATCCACATGGCAACAAAGTCAAATATCAAAAATTAGGTGTGTTTTCTTATCTGGCTTAATTCAAGTAGCTAGGCACTTTGAAAAATGAAACTATATTCACTAGCACAAAACTTCATTAATTTATGACTGGCATAAACTGTGCTGGAATGTTTTTCTATTCGGTTCTACTTTAACCATCCAAAATAAATCTTAAAATCACCATGACTTGAAGGATTTTAATTCTGACTTGCAGACACCAGTAAATAAATATCACACAAAATGGAATATATTTTGACAAATCAGAAATATACTTGATATATGGATTTGAATGATAAAAGACCTCAAGTTGGAGACAACCATATAAAAATTGTAAATTATTTCATCACAACAACTAAACACAAAAAAGGTTTTCACTAATTTAAAATAAATCATCCATTGCTCTACTTCAAAAGAGGTCTATCATTATTTTACATTCCCAGTCCATTCACTGGAAAAAATCTAACTCCTACTGCCCCTCTTTGTTGTCTGGTTTTCAATACATTTATACAAAAAATCTCAAATGTCACAACTCTTCACCTAACTGGTAGAACCATTTTACATTCTTCAACCGAGTTTAAAATATTTAATTGTGTTGCCTCTCGGAAAATTAAATATCTTTTACATAGTTATGCATTTGATTTTGTTTTAATACTTTACCAGCCTTGAATATTTCATTTTATACCTTGATCGATCTTCATATTTATTTCCCCATGCCCCTTATTATACGTACCGCTATACCATGGTCAACCTATTGACCGGTTGCAGTATTGAGGTGCCCAGCCTTCACCGTCAACCACCTTACCATGGTCTTCCTCCTGACTCTCTACGGTTGTGCGGTGACCAACTATTGCTATCTTCATTATTTACCCCGGTCACCATGGTATCCTTGGTGCCTTCCCACGGTACCATGGTATCCAACTATCATTGCCTTCTCTCCTCCTACTACTCTACCGTGGTCTTCTTCCTAACTATTGGTGATACCACTGTGTGACCATTAACCATCATCTCACCACTTCTCTTGACCACCGCAGTCACCGCGGTTTGTGGTTTAACCATGCACAGTACTATGGTATGTCCTCTGACTGATCACACACCAATGACTTACCGCCCATCGCAACCTCGTGGTCTATGTTTGGACTGCATGCGATGGCGCGGTAAGCGCCTTATGCCTGCCTACCAACCGCTACCACCATACCGTGAGCCCATTGTGGGAGGCTGTGGTAAAGCGGTAAGTGATGTAAAATTGAACATTAAGGCAACGATAAAGGGTATAATCCATATATGAGCGGCAAAAATGATTTTTTAATGGAAATGATAGCAAATGAATGGGTTTAAATGGGAAAAAGGCCTTAAGATTTTCAAAAAATAGTGGAAAATCATTTAGACTTCAATGGAAATTTTGGGTTCTAATAGTGTACATGTGTGAATAAAGATTTAATCATTTAGGATTAGAGTAGAGTGTGGAAGAGATTGGGGAGTGTGTGGAAAAGCTTTTTTGTGCCTAACCGAAACTATAATCAACCTTTTTTTGAAGCTAATTTATGAGTTCAATCTTATCAAATGGATTTAATATGACAATAGTATGTAAGGTAGTGAGCCTTCTTGTGAGTAGTGAGCTCTAGGTAGTGTGCTTGAATGCATGTGCATTCCCTATTTACTTTTCATTATACTTTTAATAGTGTATAATCTTGTGGACTAACATCCACCATAAATTTTCGCCTACAAAGGTTTCCACATATAAAATTTTGGTGTTCATGTGTCTTTGATGTATTATTGATTTATTCTTGCAGAGTTAATTATCAGATATGAGATTAAAGGTTGATTAATTTTGAATAAGTTCCATTCTGATAACAACTAATTCCCCCCCCCCCCCCCCACCTCTTAGTTGTGTATTCCTGTTTTTCCAGCAATTGATATATATAAAATATTTTTTTGGGGAATTTTTTTTTTCTAGCTTAGCATTAGAAATTCTTGTTTTGTTTTGGATCAATAATATAGCACATATCTTTGTAAAATTCTATTTTATAATCTTGAAAAAGCTTAGCAACTAAAGAAAGCTAGTTTTTAATTCGGGAACATATAAAACATCATGCAATTTACCATTAGGAACATTCACATCTCTAATCGCTTCTACTTTACAAGTATGATTATTAGGAAGTTGAAGAGGAACATTAGACATATCAGGTTGCATAGACTCAATTTTTTTTTTATGTGAAGTAACATGTTGAGATGCACCTAAATGAATAACCCATTCAAGAGGTTGAGAAATATTAAAACTACAAGTAAAATCATGTCTAGATTGATTAGCATTGTTATGAAACTTATTATTAGGTTTATTTTGTTAGTGATTATTTTCTGCATAGGTTTTTCCTTAGTTTTTTTTTAAAACAAGTATTTTTCCAATCACCATCCTTATTGCAGAAAGTGCAGTGAGGCCTTTTAGAAGAATTATTCTTCCTAGGATCATTGTCATTATTATAATGAGGTTTATTATTATAATATTGTTGTTTAAAATGAGGCTAAATTTTTTGCTTATGATTAGACAAAAAACCATGTTCATTAGACTTAAAATTGTCAAACTGAATTAACTTAGCTTCTTCTTGTCTTAATAAATCATGAAAAATATCATAAATTAATTGAGTAGCTAAATAAGGAAGAACTAATTGAGCATGCATATTAGTAATAAATTATTTAAATTTCCTAGGAATACATTTTTTAGGAATAAGATGAATTTAATCTAAGATATTCTAATTTTACTCTTAAACCTTGCAATTGACTATTTAAAGCATAAAACTTCAATAAAAAATCATCCATAGATTTAAAATTAGAATACCTTAAATTTTCAAGTTGATCTTGAAGTTGAATTTTTCTTGATTCATTTGAACTATCATAAATAGTCTTGAGTTTGTCCCATGCTTCATAGGTTGTTGTACATGTCCCAATGTGAACATACAGTTCAGGTGACATGAAAATACCTATGAGGCCAAGGGATTCCTCATTTTTGATCTTCCATTTTTCTTGTTCATCTTGGGATGCAGACAAACTAGTTTTGATTTGGGATCCGTAGCAACATCCAAAAGATGTTTAAAATGAAAAAATAAAAGAGATATGAGTTTTCCAAGAATGATAGTTAGAACTAGTTAATTAAATTTCAAGAATTAAAGTTGACATGATTGCAATAAAAAAATCACGTTATTATAAGAAAAATAATAACTAATTAAATATTTACTTACAAAAAAAATATCCCTCTTGATCGAATTAAATCTTAAAAATTAACCTCTTTTAAAAAAGAATTACCTAAATTTAGAAAAAAATAAGCCTCTTTAGAGAAATTTAGAAAAAAAATAATCTCCTTTTGATATAATTCTTAAAACTTAAAAAATCGTCGTTACTAATTAAAAACTTTAAAAAATTAAATTAAATTTATTTTAAAAAAAAAATATTAAAAATTTCATACCTTTACTTTAAATGGAGTTTTTAAAAAAAATCATAAACCCTAGCTCTAATGGGTCGAGGTTGGATTTGTGATGGGTTTTTTCTCAATCGGTAGAATATTTGGTGGTCTCCTCTTCTTGCGCATAATGGTCAGCCTTTGGCTAAATTGCCTTGGCTTAAAGCGCTTAGATTTCACAAAAAGGGCATTTAGACCCCGCAATAGCTCTTTCACCAGTCCACTATGTGCATTATGCAACGAGATGCTTTCGAGGCCCAATAGAAAATTCAAAACTAAGACCGCACTACTTTCAACGGATTGGTGAGTGTCATTCTAGCATAAATTCTTCACAAAATTGGCATTCGTGGAAAGACTAGAAATTGTTTCTAGATACTCCTCTCAGGAGCTATCAACCACGACTTGGCTACAGGTGGCTTTCACCCCATTTTCCTATGATCAACATTTTGAACCAGAGGTGGTTTCTTCACTCCTCTACTCATGTTTGGTGAAAGAGATTTACTACCACTTGGTTTGCAAGCGTTAATCCGAAGCTGGCCCACTTTGCTTGGTGTATTCTTTTCCAAGGCTTGCCTATGGGTTCTTAGCTTTTACACTTGTGGCTCCAAGTCCCTCGTTGCCCTTTTTGTGGGAACCTAAAATATTTAAGCATCTTTTTGGTTTTTTCCTAGAGCTCAATAGATTTGGACTTGGATTCATGACTTCTTTCAGCCCTTTCGGTTGAAACCTTTTTCTTGATATATGGTTCTACTAGGAGATCCACCTGGGATCCCTGCTAAGTTCACCCAAATTTGGCACACTTTTAGGGTGGAAATCCTCTTCAACATCTAAAAAGATAGAAAATCCTGCATATTTTCTCATTCTCAAATGGATATTAATGTTTCTCTATATGCTAAAGCAGTTATTTTTTCTAATGTTCTTTTACAAATACAGGTGCAAGCTAACAAAGTTGCATTGGAGGTGACCCGTGGCCAGTCATCCTCTCAGGGCCGACAACAGAGTGGCTCTACGCATCCTCGTTCTCAACCTCCTACTTGGTGGGACTCTTGCCCTCCTCGGCGTGCTCGCTCTCCTCCACCACGGGCTAGTCAGGGACGGCCTTCTGATGGTGCTTCGAGGAGTGGTAGTTGCAGTTCTAGGTGGCCCTCTGATATTCCACCTACCTCTGGTTCTGGATGGCTTGCTAGTGGTAAAATCTTTCTGTGGTTGGCACTTGCAATCTCGCCCCGAAATGAGGAAGAAGATAAAGATAAAAAATATTATGATGATGGTTGGGGTGCTCCTCTTGATGTCACTCAAGACCCCACTAATGTATGGGAGAAAAATATGGATGACAGAGACCCTCCTGGATCTGCTAGCACTGCTCTTGCCGCTTAATGGCCTATTTGTTGTTTTAATTTCTCATGCTTTTGGACTTCTGGGCTAGGCCCATGTGACTTTTGGGGTGTGTCTTTTTACCACCCACCCTTTTTTTGTGAATATGTACTCTTATCTTTAATTTAATATAGATAGTTTCCTATTCATCAAAAATAAAAAAATCATAAAAATATTATTTATTTTTATTTTTTTATAAATATAAGGATTCTCTTTTTTAAAGAATGAAAATATACTCTCTTAAAGCAACGATAATATAATTTTTAAAAAAGAAACTTTATATTATTATTATTTTTTTTTTAATTTCATGTCTTTAAAGGGAAAAATGAAAAAAATCAACCTTTTAAACAGTCAGTGCACAAAAAAAGAGGCTAAGCTAAAACATGAGGAGCTACGACCTGCAAAAGGCTAAAGCCCTAAGTTTTTATTTAAATTTTATTTTTATTTACTATTATTAAAAAATTAGAGATTATAACAATGATATTTATAAAGAAAATAAATTGTTCTTTTAAAATTTAATCTATTATATGGATTTAAAAGAAAAAAAATAAAAAAATTGTACAGATTTAGTATACAGATATGAATAAGTTGTAGAGATCTTTTTTTTTTTTTAAATGATTTTGTTTATAGATTTGCAAAAAAACAGATTAACCTTTTTCTAAAACGAATTTTTGAACTAGGATTAGATCCCTAAAAGAAGTAAATTATTTTTACAAAAATTGATTGTTTTTACAGAAATTTGAACATGCGAACTATAACATGTAGAAATAAAATATTTAAAAAAAAACTGAACTATAACCCTTTATTTGAGAGTTTCTGAAAAATTGCATAAATTTAAACATGCATGCAAATTATATTGTTAAAAAATACTTAGAAAAACCTGCACAAGGGTTAGAAAAAATATTATTTTTATATATAAAAAAGAGACACAGAGAAATAAATACAACTCATAATTTTTTTGAGATTTATAAATGTAAAAATAAATAAAAAAGGTTAGAGTTCTAATTTTTTTTATAGATTTCATATATAGATTTATGTAAACTATAGAAATAAATAAACTTTGAATTAAATTTGGAAAATAAAATAAACCCTTATTGTGTTTTCTTAAAAAAAAATTATACTAAATGCTTATAGATTAAAACTAAAAAACATGCACAGTAAAATTAGTTAGAAAAATAAATATCAAACAAGAAGAAAAATACACTTTGGCTCTTCTCTTCCTCTTTTAGAGTGCCTCCAATAGTATGCTTAAAAAGTTGCTAAACCTTCAACAATATAGTTCGAAAAAGATTAGTAATACCAAGATCTAATACATGAAAGGAAAAATAAATGAGAAATGGAAAGTACTAACTAATGAGCATTGTTTGAAGGAAAAAATTATCAAGAAATATAGAAGCCAAACCAAGCACCACTGAAAGATGAAGGAGACATAAAAAATTTATAAGGAGAAAAAATAAGAAAATCCCCCAATATTATGAATAGGGGCAAAATACCTAAGAATGATACAAAGAGAGAGAGATAGAGAGAGCACTTAAGCCTTAAGCTTGCATGATTGAATATGAGGAATAAGAGGAGAGGCACCTCAATAAATATAGGTAAGAAGAGGAGTTAAAATGTAACTCCCAACTCAATGAATGCCATTGATCATCTATGTGTGTGCAATGTGTCAAGAACCTCTTAAAGAGGTGGATACAAATATTCCTTAATAAAGAAATTAAAAATAAAATGAGTCATCCTCACACATGTGAGAAGAAAAAAAGACAAAAGACTTGTAAGGAATCCTTTGGAATATTTCTACAAGTTAATAAATAGTTACAATTAAAGAATAACCTTTACCATAGTAGCATAGTGACCAATTTCTCCACAACTAAAGCACTTAAAGGTAAATTTACTTTCATACTTATCAAATCCTTTTCTCATTCACCATACAAAGTTAGCTTTGATTTCATCAAAGTCTTCTTCATCTAGATCTTCTATTTTTTAAGCTTTAAAAGTAGGCTATGTTTTACCTCCACTTCTTAGATTCGGCTTCCTTGTTTCATAATATTTCAAAAATCCTAGCAGCAGATCCTTGGTACAAGTCTTGTAATCTATAGTCTTCTCAATAGCACTCACCTTTTCACTATAAGCATCAAGAAGAGTTTTGAGAATCTTCTTTACAATTTTGATTTCATCTATAGTAGCACCAAGGGATCACATTCCAGTCACAACCTCATCCAATCTCTATACATAGGATTTAACATTCTCATCTTTAGACATTTGTAAGAGATCAAACTATGTTTCCAAATTATGTAATTTTTCCTTGTTTACCCTTTCATGACCATCGTGTGCTCTTTCTAAATTATCACAGACTTCCTTAGATTTCTTCAAATTATGCACCTTTATGAACTCGAAATGTGCTAGATTATTCTTCAAGATGAAATTTATGTTATTATTCGCTTCATGTGCTCTGATTTCTTCAGGCGCACTTGGACCATTAGTAGGAGGAGTGTAGGGTTCCTTATAAGCTTTCTCTACATCAAATTTGCAATACTCTAGATATTCTTCCATCAATACTTTCCAGATACCATAATTAGTTTCATCAAACCTTTGATAATGATAGATCATTTTTCTTGCTATCCCGAACCTTCCTCAAGTGGTTAAACTCTTCACCAAGGAACCAAGATCTAATACCAATTTTTTGATAGGACAACTAAGAGCAGGGTGAATAAGTTTTCACATATTTAAACCTTAAATTTAATTATCAGAACTAACATATAAATTGGTTAAGTGATTAACCATCAAATGCTAATGCACAAACATAATAAGACCATATTTATGTGGAAAACCCAATGAGGGAAAAACCATGGTAAGGATTAACTCACACTATATAGAATATCAGAAAGGATTACAAAAAGGCTCACTCCCTGAAGGGCTGATGCAAGAAGTTGGGTCCACAAAAAGCTCAAAAAGTTGAAGTATTTTTGCTATTTTTCAGAATTTTTCACACTTGGACTGAAAATTTGAGAAACTTACACAATGAATTTTTAAAAAATTCAGTACTATGAAATTTAGAATTTAGAATCTAGTTTCTAAATATGTAAATTATTCAAATACCCAAATTGTAGAAATTAAATTTTGATAAGGATCTATAAAAACCACTTTTTCAAAGTCCCTATTTTTTTACCATATGATGCACGTGTACGGACAACACTTTTTTGACTCAAATAAAAATATTTTGCTAATTCCTTTTGGGAAAAGAGAGCTAACAACATGAAGATTGATGATAATTTTATTTTGTAATTTTTTGTTAATTATTTTTTTTTATTAAATTTTTATTGGCCTTAATTGTTGTTTTTAAAAATCAACATGTACGGACATCATAATTTGACCTAAACTAAACATTTTTTGAAACATTTTTTTTATTGTGTAGAGAATTGTCTGAAGATTGATGTCATATAATGTTTTTTACAAAAAAATTAACCAAAATAAAGTTATTAAAAAACAAAAAACTAGACATCATGTAATGGGTTTTAATTTTATAGATTGATTCAAAAAAAAAATTCATCAGCCATATTGCCAAAGTTGAACATTCTTCTTCAATCTGCATTAGTTTTCTAGTTGCAGGTCAAAGGCTAAGGCTCTGATTACCAAGCCTTTCCCAAGCCTAAAACTAAGGCTGCAGGTGGGTTGGGAAACTAGTTTTTAAATAATGTGTACGCATTATTTAAATGAAACACATACGCGTTTCATAACGCGTACGCGTTATGTTTTTAATCTTTGGGTAAAGATAACATGTACGTGTTTCTGATATAACGATTTTTCCTTGATTTGAAATTTTCCAGTACAACACATTTTTCTTGCAACATTTTTTTTTTTGTAGGTTGGTCTGAAAGCTCCATTTTTTGCATTTTTTATTGTAAATTTGTCTTGTGTAGGGCATATTCTATTGAAAATTGGTTGAAAAGTCAAGTGCAAGTTGAATTTTCTGAAGTGGAATCAAGTACAAGAATAATTTACAAGAAGATTAAAAAAAAAGAGTTTTTGGATGTATTCATGATGTTTTTGTACTTCAAAGTTCAAAGAAGAAAGGATTTTCATAGTACAAAGTGTTATTTGAATATTTGAAGGAGATGAAAATTTGAAAATTGGTTACAAGTAAATCATTTTTTTTTTCATCAAAGAGGGTTTGGTAACCATGGGATCAAAGAAAAGACAAAGAAAAAAGTGTAGAAAGTCAATGACACCCAAAGAAATTCAAGCAAATAAAGATATGGAGGCAAAAAGACAAAAGGATAGAAGAGAAAGAATTCGTCAAATGAAATTTTTTGAAGGATCTAGTTCAATGAATGTTGAAGAGAAAGCCATCAATGATGAAATGAATGTAGATGATGCAAATGTCAAGATGGTGAACATAAAATAAAATGCAATTATGGAGACAAACTCAACTATGTCTTCAACTTCAAATTTTCATGATATGGAAATAGTACCTATGCAAACAACTTTGGGCATGTCTTCAAATCCACCTCCCAATGATATGGAAAATGCACCTATTAAAAAAATCTCTCGAGGTATTTTTTCAAACCCAAGTCTTGATAATATTGATATTGCTTGTTTAGATGAAGCTAGATACACCATTAATGATATCAATAATTCTAGGGTTGAAAGAATGCAAAAACAAAAAAATGATGAAAATATATCTTATGAGAATGAAAATGTTAATCAAATCCATCATATTGATGAAAATGAGAATGAAATCCTTTGTACATTTGAAAATGAAAATGGAACCCCTTGTTTGAATGAAAATGAAACCCCTTGTATGGATGAAGGTGAAAATGTTTTTCTACAATTGAAAAATATGTGTTAGATAACCTTCGTGGTAAAGTTTCTTGGAGACAAATTAGAACTTATGGAAATAAAATATAAAATATTTTTTTATAGAAAGAAACTAGGATTCCAATGTCAACTCATGGTGCAATTGATGAGAATGTGGAAAATGAGAAAAGTGATGAAAAAATTAGGTATTTTTGTAAAACCAAAAAATAAAGATGATTCAATAGAACAAGTCATTTCTAGTGTTGCTAATGCTATTGATTTAATAGGTAAGAAAAGTCGATCTAAAGATAAAAATGTGGCTCGTCGTGCAATAACAACTGCTTTAGTTGATAAAGAAACTTCAAATAAAAGAATGTTAAGTAAGATTAGTAAATGTATAAAAGTAAATCCTAAAAATTTGATTAGAGCTACTAAAAGAAGAGAAAATATTGAAAATGATCCAATTAATCAATGCTCGAGTTTTAGTGGTAGACTCCCAAGATCAGACATGAAATTAACTAATGAAATTAAATCTTTAATCGATAAATTTTGGCATGATAGTACAAGAGTATCACCTAACATTAGAGATATCTTAAAATTAAGGGTGTGTTCCAGAATTTGTGTACCTCATCCAAAGCATCTCTTAGATATGACTCAGACTGAATTATATAAAAAAAAATTAGATGCTTCAATCTTAACATTGAATATTAAAATAAGTCCAAGATCATTCGAAAAGTGTAAACCTTGGTATGTTAGAATTAATAAGCAACAAATATCTTGTTGTTGTACGACTCATGTACAATTTCATTATTATTATGATAGTTTTTGATATATACAATGCACTTTGCATGTTAACCAAATTATGGAGGACATTTGTGGTATTAATATGCCACCTGAAATAATCAAATATTTTATATCAGGTTTGTTTTGTGAACCCTCTAACGTAAAATTATTTTATTTAAAATCATGTATTTCTCGAGAATGTGATAGATGTGCTAAATTTTCATTATTAGGAGAATGTATGCATGAAATTAGTTTAAATGAATTTGGACAACAATTAGTAGATGTAAAAAAAATTAAAAATGTTGAGTATTCTTTAAAAGGTGGAAAAACTAGAAAATGTTGTGAGCTAATTATGGAAAAATTTACTGTGCATGCATTTATTAAAGAATTTAAAGATAATATTGTACCTAAATATGTTCAACACTCTCAATATGCTCATTGGCTTGATAATCAATTTTTTTTAATGTAAAAACACTTTCCCAATTGGAGCTATATTGTTAGTTGTTGATTTTGCTGAAAATTATACTCTTGCTCCACAAGAAGAAATTCAATCATAGTATTATAATTCAGTGCAAGTAGCTATTTTTGTTCATATTGTTCATAGGCATGCAGATGATAGTAGAAAATATAATAGATTTTTTTTGAGAGAGTACCATTTTTATGTAAGCGATAATCAATTACATTCATCCGATTTTGTTCAAAATTGTTTTGATATATTTTACAAAAAAATAAAAGAAAGAGGAATTCAATTGCTAGAACATCTCATATGGTTAGATAGTTGCATGGGTCAATTAAAAAATGCTAGGATGTTTTATTGGTTATGTAAAGTTCATAAGGAAAATAATATCCAACACATATGGAGTTTTTTTTAAGCCGATCATGGTAAGGGGGAACACAATGGAGCAGGTGCATGTGTGAAAAGAGCTCTTTCTAGAGAGAAACTAAAATTTGAGGATGCTGCAAAATTTAGAGATGCACGTGCAATTGTAGATTGGTGCAATACCAAATTATCTACAAGAATAAGTGAGAGCTCAATAATTCACCGCTTCTTTTGGTTAGTTGAAGAAAATGATATTTGTTCTCGATAAGCTTGTGAAACAATTAATGGATCTGCAAAATGGCATTCATTTAAGAGTTCGAATGCAAACACATGGACAATATGGAAAAGGGAGTTGGCATGCTTTTGTCAATTTTGTATTGCAGGTGATTGGGAGGCTTGTGAAAATATGGAATGGGTCGAACAATGACAACAAATATCCTTAACACCTACATCGACACATGTTCAACATGGAACAATAATTGAAGATAATCAAGCATTCGCATCAGATGATTATGATCATGTTTATGATCTTGTACAAGAAGGTACATTATTTATTGAGATGAATTTTATATGTATGCATGTTTATATACATGAATTAAATATAAGTCGTGCTCTTTATTGAATTTTTTATCCATTTTTGTAGGACGTGTATGTTATTGTTGCACCCGAGGGGAATGAAGAGGAGACAAAGTACTGGTTGGCTCGATGTGTTGAGAGTAAACATAATTTGGTACATCCTAGAGTGGATGATGATAACTTTGAGTATCCAATTGGTTCGTTCATTGTTCTTGGCACCTCGCTTCAAAAATATTTGATAAGAAAGAATGGCTTGCCTACATTTGAAGATTATGAAAGACACAAGAAGCTTATACATTATTCACATTTTATTTTGGCAACCAATATAAAACTAGTTAGATATCAAGGGAGGCATGCTAGTAAAATTTTATGGACATTTTCAAAGGATGATCATGAGACAATCATAGATGCATTACAAAAGAGAGGATGCAGATGGTACAACAGAGTAAATAAATATTGGTAGGTATATCTAGTTGTATGTATATATATTTAATTGATATATATATATTTGTCTTTAAATTAATTTCCTAATTAAAGTTTTATATCATTTTTTGTTTCAGGTCTCCCTTGATACTAGATGCTTTACAAAAAAGAGAGGAGATGCACTCTTATTACAATGGAGTTCGAATCTAGAGATAGGTAACTATATATAGTTGTAGATACATTTAGTTGAGAGTATATATATAAAACTAAATTTAATTCATTATCATTTTATAAAAAAATTATAATTGATTTCATATCCCCTTAAACCATTCTCTTAAAACCCCTTAAGCCATCCTCTTATGTACCATTAATCCATCCTCTTGCATCCCCTTTAAGTCTCTCTATTAATTCCCCTTAATTCATTCTATTAGGACCCCTTAATCCATATCCTTGTATATCTATCCTTAATCCATCCTCTTGCATCCCCTTAAGTCACTCTCTCAACACCCCTTAAGCCATCCCCTTAAACCATCCCTTTAAGTTTAGGGTTTAGGGTTTCTAGGGTTCATGAGATGCTTAGAATATATAACCTTTAACTAATTATCTCAACACCCTCTTGAATCCCCTTAAGCCATCCTCTTATGATCATGCACCTCAAATTTAAGGTTCATCTCCTATTCAATTTAGGTCACATGGTTTAGGGTTCAGGGTTTTAGGGTTCATGAGATGCTTACAATAACTAATTTAGATTTTTAGGGTTTCTAGGGTTCATGAGATGCTTAAAATAACAAATTTTAGGGTTGATCTCCTAGGATTTAGGTCACATGGTTTAGGGTTTAGGGTTTAGGGTTTCTAGGGTTCATGAGATTTTTAGAATAACTAATTTATATGAGTTTTAAGGGTTTAGGGTTGATCTCCTAGGATTTAGGTCACATGGTTTAGGGTTTAGAGTTTCTAGGTTTCATGAGATGGTTAGAATAAAAAATTTATATGGATTAATGGTTTAGGGTTGATCTCCTAGGATTTAGGTCACATGGTTTAGGGTTTAGGGTTTCTAGGGTTCATGAGATGCTTAGAATAACAAATTTATATGGATTAATGGTTTAGGATTGATCTCCTAGGATTTAGGTCACATGGTTTAGGGTTTTGGGTTTCTAGGGTCCATGAGATTATTATAATAACACATTTATATGGATTAATGGTTTAGGGTTGATCTCCTAGGATTTAGTTCACATGGTTTAGGGTTTAGGGTTTCTAGGGTTTGTGAGATGCTTAGAATAACTAATTTATATGGATTAATGGTTTAGGGTTGATCTCCTAGGATTTAGGTAACATGGTTTATGGTTTAGGGTTTCTATGGTTCATGAGATGCTTAGAATAAATAATTTATATGAGTTTTAAGGGGTTTAGGGTTGATCTCCTAGGATTTAGGTCACATGGTTTAGGGTTTAGGGTTTCTAGGGTTCATGAGATGCTTAGAATAACAAATTTATATGGATTAATGGTTCATTGTTGATCTCAAAGGATTTAGGTCACATGGTTTAGGGTTTAGGGTTTCTAGGGTTCATGAGATTCTTAAAATAACAAATCTATATGGATTAATGGTTTAGGGTTGATATCCTAGGATTTAGGTCAAATGGTTTAGGGTTTCTAGGGTTCATGAGATGCTTAGAATAAATAATTTATATTTTTAAGGGTTTAGGGTTGATCTCCTAGGATTTAGGTCACATGGTTTAGGGTTTAGGATGTCTAGGGTTCATGAGATGCTTAGAATAAAAGATTTATATGGATTAATGGTTTAGGGTTGATCTCCTAGGATTTAGGTCACATGGTTTAGGGTTTAGGGTTTCTAGGGTTTATGAGATGCTTAAAATAATAAATCTATATGGATTAATGGTTTAGGGTTCATCTCCTAGGATTTAGGTCACATGGTTTAGGGTTTAGGGTTTCTAGGGTTCATGAGATGCTTAAAATAACAAATCTATATGGATTAATGGTTTAGGTTTCATCTCCTAGGATTTAGGTCACATGGTTTAGGATTTAGGGTTTCCAAGGTTCATGAGATGCTTAAAATAGCAAATCTATATGAGTTTTAAGGGTTTAGGGTTGATCTCCTAGGATTTGGATCACATGGTTTAGGGTTTAGGGTTTATAGGGTTCATGAGATGCTTGGAATAACTAACATATAACTAATTCTCTCAACACCCTCTTGAATCCCCTTAAGCTATCCTCTAATGATCACACACCTGAGATTTAGGGTTCATCTCCTATTCTATTTAGGTCACATGGTTTAGGGTTTCTAGGGTTCATGAGATGCTTCAAATAATAAATCTATATGGATTAGTGGTTTAGGGTTCATCTCCTAGGATTTAGGTCACGTGGTTTAGGCTTTAGGATTTCTAGGATTCATGAGATGCTTAAGCCATGTCCTAAGGTTCATGACATGCATCCCCTTAATCCACCCTCTTACACCCTTTAATACATTCTATCAACTCCACTTAATCCACCCTCTTGCCTCCCCTTAAGAAATCCCTTTAAAGGACCCTTAAGTCATATCCTCTTACATGTACACTTAATCTTGCATCCCTTAAGTCACTCGCATAGTTCCCCTTAAGCCATCCTCTTAGGACCCATTAAGCCATATCCTAGGGTTCATGACATGCATCACCTTAATCCACCCTCTTACACCCTTTAAGACATTCTATCAACTCCCCTAAATCCACCCTCTTGCATCCCCTTAAGACATCCCTTTAAAGGACCCTTAAGTGATATCCTCTTACATGTACCCTTAATCCACAATCTTGCATCCCTTAAGTCACTCGCATAATTCCCCTTAATCCATCCTCTTAGGATCCATTAAGCCATACCCTAGGGTTCATGACATGCATACCCTTCATCCATCCTATGACAAACATCATTTGAATTTGTATGGAATTTATAAGATCCAATTTTGTAACTTTTACTATATATTTACTTAAATGACTCAAAAAATTTATATAACTACTTACTTACATTAATTATTTTTGTAGGTTCTCATCAAGTCGATCTACCATGCGATTGTCACTGAAAAATTATTTTATCAAGAGACTATGCAAATATCAATTTTTGGTCTTCATGTAAAAGTTGATAAGCTAAATAATTGGATATACATGTGAACACATATATGTTTCATCATTTTGTATAGTTGTATGATCTTCAATGAACTTATTAGTAACTTTTTAAATATCTCATTCCAATTTTATAGACTATACATTTCATATAATTGTTCAAATATTTTCTAGAAGTGGAAAATAGTTAAAATTATGTGCCCTTAATTTATTATGAATATACTCTAAAATATTTAATGAATATTTTAATTTTTCACCTTTAACCATGTGATAAATTATATATTTATGAAATTTGATTGTAGAGATAAGAATTTATATTGTGCATGTATTACTTGAAAATTAGATAAAATATTTAGATCTAAATATGTATGAGTGCATATAATCATCAAAATGAAAATAAAATGATCATAATTGACTGAATATATATAATCATCACATTAAAGTCATCTGATATAAACAAACACAAATATGTATATGTCAAGTCCAACACATAAAAGTTTAAATAAAACTAGAGATGTCTGGTCTATTTAAAATTTAAAACCATTTAACTATCAGTCTGATCAGTCAAATCAAGTCTCTTCTTTGTTCCAGGTCGATTAGATGTACCTGCATCATGTTGTAAAAGAGTACAAGAAACTTGAAATTAGATTTAAATTTATTTATAAATTTTGATATAATTAAACATATTTAAACCTGAAAATATAAACTTTTGGATAAAAAATAAAAATTTAATTAAATATCTAGTAAATTCAATAAAAATGATTTTTAGTACATGCATAAATTACCATATGATCATGTGAATCTACTGGCACATTTTTTCAACGGCTAGCATAACTGTCACTTGAGAAGATCCAAATGCCCGATCTACTATATATTGCATATTCATATAAAGCAATCAATGTGTTAAAACCTCGAATATATATATATATTTAAAAAATCCATAAAAATTGTTTAGGATATTTAGTAAAGTTTACAACCTCGAATGATATGACCTCAAGATCACGCACACAAGATTTCCCATGCTTAAATGCTGACGATGTCTCAAGTGCACCTACGATGGGTATCTCATGAGATCCCTGCATATAGATGTAAAACAATTTGTATAGATCATTCATGCATGTGTATGTAAATGTAAAAATTAAATTATATCTATGATGTGTATTTAATTCAAACTTAACAAACTTTTCAAAAGAACGCACTTGAGTTGATGATGACTTAGGAGTGCTCACCACAACTTGTGGTTGGTTAGCACTAGGCACGCTCATCTGACCTCCTTGCATCTATATATAATATATATAGATCACACATCATGTGTACACATTCAAAATAAATTGGATATATATCCACACAAACTTTAAATTTAATATATATTGGTTTAAGTACCTGACCAAAAGGTGGGCCCATATCTACAACACTTGACATATAGACACGATCATTTTGAGTTTTAGGCATTGTCTGATCATGTGTCTACACCAAACACTTATTGAATTAATATTGTATTATATATAATTTGATGTTATTATTTAAACATGAATTTTGCACATTCCAAAAAAATAAAATTAAGTTCAAACGATGAACATACCTATGTACGATGATGCTCAGAATATAGTAAATCGATAAATGACTTTGTCTCAGACACATGTGGGTCACCTAAAGTGGATGATTTAATATTCCTATTGCT
Organism: Sequoiadendron giganteum; assembly: GCA_007115665.2. Classification (NCBI taxonomy): domain Eukaryota; kingdom Viridiplantae; phylum Streptophyta; class Pinopsida; order Cupressales; family Cupressaceae; genus Sequoiadendron; species Sequoiadendron giganteum. The sequence goes on along the minus strand of CM021101.1, from coordinate 811,910,919 downwards.
CGAGCCTCCATGCTCTCTATTGACCACTTCAGCCGTCATGTGTGAAGTTTGATGAGTGAGATGTCCTAAAAGTGAACTCAATGCTCCTAATGTCGATAACATGGTTTGCTGCTGAAATGCAACAAGAACACCAGGAGAAGGAGGAGGAACAATAGGAGAAATTGGAGCATGTCATTGAGGATCAACATGTGCTCCTAATCTATCTTGGGGCATGCCACGCCCAGCTCCCTGAAATGACCTCATATCAAAATAGTTGCGTTTTAAACCCAACTCAAAATCTGCCCATAAATTTCTCAAAAAGTATAGGGGCACCTCAAAATTGCCATGTGGTGGAGTATCAAACACCATCCACCATCTATCCCAAAAATGTGTAGCTATCTAGGGGTGCGTACACCATAAAATTAAAATTCTTTTTTTGGTTGGTGGATTTGGTTGGCTAGTTTGGGGGTTAAAAAAATATTGGCACATGGCTTGTTTGGTAATTTTAAGGTCATTAATTTCTTTATAAGACAATCCATCTACATATAATTTTCTCCTCTCTTCGCTTCATTGATGGAACCTATCTAGGTCCACATCAATAGATCGAACAAAATCAACAATAGTTTGCATCCTAGATGCAAACAGTGAGAGATGGGGGGGAATTCTAGGCTCATTTTTTATTAGATCTATATTTTATTGAATCACCATAAGATTTTCCCTAATGCTCTCTCTCAACTGATCCTGGTCAGCTATAAGGGGTGGGGGGTTAGGAGGTGGAGGGTTTGGAGGCATGGGGTTTTCTCATGGTGGTGGGTTTGGATCTATGGGATCTATAGGAATTTGTGGTTCAGGCATAAAATCCTCTATGCTAAATAGTTGATCCATGTGAATGCACATGTTAAACAATTAAAAAATATATATCAACAAACTAATTAAATAATGCACACAATTTTAAAGAACTATTTAAAAATCACATTGAATGTGCACAAATTCAAAATACAGTTCATTTGAAGAACATTTGATTTATAACATTAAAAAATCCATAATGTTCATTAAAAATCCATAGCATGTACACATTAAAGTTTATAATTTAAGTTTGTAAGTTTTGAAAATTTCATGTTTGTGGTTTACAATTTGAGTTTTGGGCAAGGTTTTGTGTTCATATTTTAGAATGTAGGGTTTAGTGTCTAGGGTTTTCTTGATTAATGATATGTGATTATGTATAGTTTGGAGTTTACATATAGTCAAGATATGTCTAAGGTTTTAGGGTTTAGGGTTGATAGATAGGATTATATGGCTCATGATGTATACATATAAGGTTGTAGACATCTATTTCAAGGTTTTGAGATTTTGAACTATATATGTATATTAGAATAACAATAACCATTAAGATCTAGAAATTAAAAAAATTAGTTATAAGGATACATTTAAACATATTAAGGATAAATTTAAATATATAATAATAGAAACATATGAGTCATGGTATTTGAAAAGGGGAAATGATAATAGGAGTTAGCATAGAACACAAAATATTGTTCATATGAGAGACATAAAAGGTATGAGAATTATATTAGTTTAAAAATAAAATTATTAAACAATAGTATAGTATGAAACTAAAGGATGCAAATAAACTAAAATTATTGTGATTAAAAGTAATAATTATGCAATAAATAAGGAAGACAAACTACCAATTCGGTAGGGTCAAATCCAAGAACTTGCAACCCAATCCTTCACCAATTATAGAATTTAGATTTATACATTTTAATTTCTTTTTTTTTAAATTTTGAGTCATAATAATGAAGGAAAATCTATAAGTTGATGTTCTAGGACCCCCTTTGACAAAATGGTAACAATCGACCTAGATTATGTTGAATCAAGAGTGAAGGAAATGGAAATTCAATATGTTATGACTAAAAGTCTATGGTTGTTATAACAAATTGAAGGAAATGCATTGTCTTGTGATACCTCACAATTATCACTACTAAAATTAAACTTTTTTGATCACACCTAAAGAGCCCATTGTTATATAAGTTTGTAAATAAACTCTTTGAAAACTAAGATTGTCAGAAACATAAATTGAAAAAATAAGACTAAAACCCTATGTGTTTTAAAAATTTCCACTAGTATTCATGATTTTTAAATCCATATGAAACCATCAAAAACCTTAGGTACCTAAGTACGAGGATATTGGCTCAAATACATAGTTTCAAAACTAAAAAACTACTAGAGTATGGATTTTAATGACAACAAAACCCTAGAATAGAACAACCTTTACAAACATCAAAATTTTTTTTAGGGAAATTCTCTATGATTTAGGGTGTAATGGGCCCAATATATATGCACATGATATATTTTTTCAAGGATTTTTTAATATATATTGATTTAAATTATATGCATGTGTGCATATGTATTTGTAAATGAATTCGTTGCATCCTCTTAAGTTGTGTTCTACTTGAAGAACAAGTTGAACATATTGAATATGTTGATCTAAACAACTTGAATATGTTTTGAAGGGAAAAAAATAAAGGATCTAGAGACCCAATAGTGAGGAATACATTCCCTTAACACTAATACAATAGAGGAGAAGAGCATAAACAAGTTTCAATAGCATCGAAAATACTTGAGATAAAATACATGTAGCATAAAAGAGATTACAAAATTGAGCATTCATAGTTGACACAAGATATAAGTGGGAAAACCTTTACAGGTAAAAAACCCACCACACAAAGTCAAGAAAATTGTATTACAGTAACAAATATAGTTACATACAAATTATAGTCTTCTCTGATCATCTCACAGCAGCACTGCTTTAATTCTCTCACTATTACAATGTTATCTCTTAACATACAGTTCAAACACTCTCTTTTGCAATCATGTAATCGAATTACTTAAGTCATATGTTGCATTCAATTTATTCAGTCAACTGCCAATCACAAGGTACATTAATCTCTGATCCAGTCATACTAATGATCTACCCATACCAATCTTCTTGCATCGAGCCACCCAAGCCATAATTTTTTTACCTAAATTGGGTCCTATCCACCACCCTGAGTTGACCTACAATAACTACTGCTACAACTTTGGCCTCTAGCCAATTATTGCTTTGACACTAAGCCACGTGTCCGCATCTCATTCGCCCATCGCTTCTGCCATCGAGTCCAACTCAGTCAACCCTATCAACGAGCTCTCCATAGACCTTACCGTGCTACTGCAGCTCTATCGAGTTCAACCTGCGGTATGGTAGTGAGCTTCACTGAGCTCACCTTGACTTCACCAAGCCTAGAAAATCCTTCCCACTATGCTACCAAAGCCAGCTTTAGGACTCACCGTGGTATGGTGGTAGACGACCTGACTGACCGCTGGTGGTATTATCGCGGCCACCGTAGTCAGTCACTTGATTGGCCACGGTATGGCAGTAATTGATAGCCAGGCTGCTAGCGGTCTTACCGCAGCCATCGCGGTCAAGCACTTGAATGGTCACAATATGACGGTAACCACCAGCCAGGATGCTAGTGGTCTTACCGTGGCCACCATGGTCAGTGACTTGACTGGCCACGGTATGGAGGTAACCACTAGCCAGGCCACTAGTGGTCTTACTGCGGCCACCATGGTTAGTCACTTGACTAGCTGTGGTATGGCAGTAACCACCAGACCCAGCTACAGGTGGTCTCACCAAGCTACCGTGGTGAGTGGATCCACCACCTGTGGTATGACGGCAATTGCTAGGATAGTCATCGCCAGAGCCAGACTTAGCCACTGTGGTAAAGAGGTAAAGGAAAAAATGAAACAATATAACGCCAAGGAAAAAAGGATGGGGCTTCAAGCTGGAAGTTGAGATAGTTTATTAACAAGCTCCCACTTGGCAAACACTTCCAGCTAACCCCATGGCTTCAAAAAATCACTGTCTATCATAGGCCCCAAGATCCATTGATTTTGTGCACTATCTGACCTTGTTTGTGCTCACAGGCTTCATTAAAGCATCTACAACATTCTTCAAGGTATCCACCTTTTCCAGACTGACCTTACCATCTTCAACCATATCCCTCATGAAGTGATACTGCACATCAATGTGCTTGGTCCTGGAATGAAAGGTCATATTATTTTCCAAACAAATGGCACTCTGACTGTCATAGTAGATTGTAATCTACCCAGTATTAAATCCAATTTCTAAACACAAACAGTTTAACCAAATTGCTTCCTTGTAGGCATGATTTGCAGCCATGTATTCTACCTCAATCATGAATAAAACAACTATAGCCTGTCACTTGATCATCCAATTGACTGCTCCACCATTAAGCATGAAAGTGTATCCATTGGTGGATCGTCTGCTGTCAATGTCCCCTACCCAATCTGAATCAACATAACCTTGAATGTTGAGATTCCTCTGTGATGCAACCAAATTTCTATGGTAACATAGTGCATAATCTGAAGTCCCCTTCAAATACCTAAATACTCTCTTCACAACATCCCAATGTGATCCTCTCGGATTTTCCACAAATTAGCTTAAAACTCTCACTGCTTGGGCAATGTCTGGTCTTGTACAAACCATAGCATACATCAAACTACGAACAACACTTGCATAAGGCACACTGGTTATGTCCTCCATCTCAGTAGCAGATTTAGGATAGTCTTTAGTAGATAGCTTCATTCCCTACATGATTGGAACAACTAGCTTCTTGCAGTCATCCATACTAAACCTCTCTAGAACTGTCTTCATGTACTTACTCTAACTAACCCAAAGCTTTCTGCTTGGTCTATCCCTGGTTATCTCTATTCCAAGAATATACCTAGTTGCAACAAGATCTTTCATTTTGAACTTTGCAGACAACTGAGATTTAAGATCAGAAATCATAGTCTTGTTATTTCCAATGAATAACATATCATCCACATACAGGGTAATAACAAGCACACAATCATTCTCAGATTTATAATAAATGCAATGATCAGATTTTTATCTCACAAATCCAATTGATAACACAAACGTGTCAAATTTTTGGTACCACATTCTAGGAGATTGGTTTAAACCATAGAGAGATTTATTTAAATTTCAAACCAGATTTTTTTTACCTCTTTCAACAAAATGCTCAGGCTGGGACATGTATATTTCTTCTTCCAGCTCACCATGGAGAAACATTGTCTTCACATCCATCTGCTCAATTTCAAAATCATACACAACTACCAATGATAACAAAAATCTGATGGATGTCAGCTTTGCTACAAGGAAAAAAATATCTTCATAATCAATTCCCTCAAAATGAGAAGAACCCTTTGCAACCAATCCTTCCTAATACTTCTCAACACTACCATCAAGGCCTGTCTTCTTTTTGAATATCCACTTTCAACCAACATGATTTCACCGTTTAGGGAGTGGTGCCAAATTCTAGGTATCATTCTTTTTCAAAGAATCCATTTCTTCATTCATGGCATCCAACCAAGAATTTGAATCAGCCATGCTGATTGCTTCCTTTACAGTCCTAGGCTCATCGATGCTAGTAATTAAAGCATAGGCACAATTTGAATCTAAGATAGAGAAACCATACATTTTGGGTTGCCTTTTTTCTCGTGTAGATCTTCTTATAGGCTAAGGTTGTTCTTCATCATTAGAAATTCTAGAGCTACTTGAGCTCTCCTCAGTCTTAGGTACACCATGTAGCTCTTCCCTTTCTGGAGTTTGGGGAATCTCAACTACATCCTTCTTCTTGTGACTTTGATCTATCCCAAGCTTCTGATTACTTATTGAAGGTTTTAGCTCATGAAATATCATGCTTCTGTTGTACAAAACCTTCTCAGTAACAAGGTTCCAAAACTTGTATCCTTTCACACCAACTCCATAGGTGATGAGAATACATTTGACATCCTTGTTATCTAATTTAGATCTCTTTTCATTTGGCACATAAACATATGCCTCACAACCAAACACACGGACTTGCCTTAGAGAGGGCTTCTTACCAGACCATGCTTCCAAAGGCGTCTTGTCAACAAGAGCTGAACAAGGAGATCTATTTATTAGATAACATGTTGTAGCCATAGCCTCAGCCCAAAACTTCTACTCCAGACCAACACCACTCAGAATACTCCTTGCCTTTTCCATCAGCGTCCTGTTCAACCTTTCAGCAACTCCATTTTACTGTGGAGTGTAAGGCACTGTATTATGCCTTTTAATTCCATGATCAGTGCAATACCTTTCAAAATATGTGAAACAAAATTCACCGCCATTGTCTATCCTCAAACATTTGATTTTCCTTCCAGTGTGATTCTCTACCAAAGATTTAAATTCTTTAAACTAACTGAACACTTCTAATTTAATTTTAATAAAGTATACAAATTCCCTTCTCGAATAGTCATCAATAAAAGAAACATAATATCTAGACTTTGATTACGAAGGAACATTAACTGGACCAAACACATCAAAATGAACATAATCCAATATACCAGAAGATTTGTGAGGACTAGAATAAAATGAAACACGGTGTTGTTTTCCATAGATACAATTTTCACAAAAATCAAACTCAAGATTACAATCATCAAGCCCTTCTACAAGATTTTTATTCTTTAAGGTTTTTAAACCTTTCTCACTAATGTGACCAAGTCTATGATGCCATAGCATAGTCTTCTCAGCTGGGAGTTTTACCTCCATAGCATTTGGAGCCAGAGAAGTGTCTTCATCTTTCTCTACAAGTGGAACATTACATGACTCTACAGAGGCACTGTTGCAAAGAACAGGTCATGCATCCAGCTTGTACAGAGTACCAGTACGAACACCCTTAGCTAGTACCATTGCAAATCTAGCCATTTTACATCCCTTACTTGAAAAAGAAACTTCTACACCAGCATCATTTAACTTATTGACAGAAAGAAGATTTTGAGCCAAACCTGGTATGTGAAGTATGCCACCAATACCTTTGACTCTCCCATCAGGAAACTGAATTCTGAATTTCCCTCTACAAACTATCTCCAACGTTGAATCACTTTCCAAGTATACCTTTCCACCATCATACTTCACGTATTTAGAGAACCATTCTCTATTGGATGTCATGTGAAAGGATGCACCTGAGTCAACCAACCAAACATCATCTAATGCCTGAGTTGTCAAGGCTGCTGGAATGAAAGCATCTGCATCACTTTGAGAAGATTCATTGTCAGAAGCATTCTTCTTCTTCTTCTCCTTGCAGTCCTTCCGGATATGTCCAAGTTGCCCATAGTTCCAACATCTCACCTTGAAGTTTTTACCAGGAGACTTTGATTTCCCTGAAGATTTGGATTTTGACTTCTTGTCCTTCTTCTTGCCTATCTCCTTTGGTATACCTCGAATAGAAAGAGCCTCTTTGGCCATCTCTGAAGACTTCCTCTGCATCTCTTCACATAGAAATGAGGAAACAATGTCTTTCATCTTGAAAGCAGCAGTGGTGCTTCCAATGGCCATCACAAGATGATCCCAACTATTAGGTAACAAACACAACAAGAGCATGCAATGATCCTCCTCCTCTATCTTTACACCTATAGATGCCAGTTGAGTAACACTCATATTAAATGATTTTAGATGGTCTGCAATAGATGCACCATCTTCCATCTTCAAGGAGTAAAAGTTCTTCCTTAGGAATACTTATTTACCAGAGACTTTCCTTGGTAGATATTACCAAGCTTCTTCCATAATGAAGCTACAGACTCCTCCTCATGGACGTTTAGGAGTACACAATCAACTAGACTCAGTCTTATCAAACCTCTTGCTTTTCTATCATCAAGATCCCAAGCTTCTTGCATCATACTTTGTGGCTTAGTTCCATACAATGCAATCCAGAGGTGTCTATCCACAAGCAAGTCTTCTATCTTGAGTTTCCATAACTAAAAGTTACTGCCATTAAACTTCTCGATCTCTACTCTACCAGATGTACTCGCCATCTCAAACAAAAACAAGTTTTAACAATGCAAGACTCCCACTAAAACAATATTAGCACAAAAAAATGATCTTTCCTATAAGGATAACACAATAGGCTAGGCACTGATACCACTTGAGGGAAAAAATATATAGGATCTAGAGACCCAATAGTTCAAAATACATTCCCTTAACACTAATACAATAGAGGAGAAGAGCATAAACAAGTTTCAATAACATCTAAAATACTTGAGATAAAATACATGCATCATAGAAGAGATTACAAATTGGGCATTCACAGTTGACATAAGATATACATGGGAAAACCTTTACAGGTAAAAAACCCACCACACAAAGTCAAGACAATTATATTACAGTAAAAAAAATAGTTACATACAAATTACAGTCTTCTCTGATTAGCTCACAACAACATTGCTTGAATTCTCACTGTTACAATGTTATCTTTTAACATATAGTTCAAACACTCTCTTTTGCAATCACGTACTCAACTTAATTAAGTATACATTGCATTCAATTATGTCAGTCAACTGTCGATCACAAGGTACATTAATCTCTGATCCAATCGCACCAATGATCTACCTATACCGATCTTCCTGCATCGAGCCCCCCAGGCCATAACTTCTTTACCCAAATCAGGTCATGTCCGCCGCCCTGAGTTGACCTAAAATAAATTTTGCTACGACGTTGGCCTCTAGCCAATTATTTCTCTAACATTGAGCCACATGTCCACATCTCATCTGCCTATCCCTTCTACCATCAATTCCAACTCGGTCAACCCTGTCAACGAGCTCATCCAAGCTCTCCACAGACCTTACCACGCTACCGCAGCTCTGTTGATTTCTACCTGCAGTATGGTGGTGAGCTTGACTGAGCTCACCCTGACTTCACCAAGCCCAAACAAGCCTTCCCACTGTGCTACCACAACCGGCTTTAGGACTCAACGTGGTATGGCGGTAGCCGACCTGATTGACCATTGGCAGTATTACCGCGACCATTGCAGTCAATCACTTGACTGGTCGCGGTATGGTGGTAACCGCTAGCCAGGCCATTGGCGGTCTTACTGCGGCCACCATGGTCAATCATTTGACTGGCCACGATATGGCAGTAACCGCCAGCCAGGCCATTGGCGGTCTTACCATGACCACCGTGGTCAGTCACTTGACTGGCCATGGTATGACAGTAACTGCCAGACCTAGCCATAGGCGGTCTCAGTGTGCTACTGCGGTGAGTGGATCCACCGCCTTTAGTATGGCGGTAACCACCAAGACAATCACTGCCAGAGCTAGACTTAGCCATCGTGGTAAAGTGGTAAAGGCAGAAATGAAACAATTTAATGCTAAGGCAAAAAGGATGGGGCTTCATGCTAGAAGTTGAGACATAGTTTCTCAAAATGTTTATGAAAAAAATCAAGAACACATGGAAGAACAAGTTGAACAAGAAAATGTTAAATAAAATATTTGAATAACAATTGTTAGAGATGCAAAATTGGAGAATTTCGTTCAAGAAGACATTGCTAATAGATTTATTTTTCAAGTTTAAGATAAAAAATTTAATGGATATAGATGAGGAATTTTTTTAAATATGATTTCATCTAGGGATATGTTGCCTTATATTATAATTTCTATCACACTAATTCTAACTTGAACCATAGATGAGCTAATTATAACTTGAACCATAGACCCTAATTATAATTTGAACCCTAATTTATTCTAACTTGAACTCTAACCCTAATTGTAATTAAAGCGGGTATCATAACCTTAGTTGAACACTAACCCTAAATACATATAAAACTTTTAATCATAACCCTAATTAAATATTGATTGAATTTTTAACTCTCACCAAAATTACAAGCATAACCCTAGACTCTTAATTTTATTTTGACCCCAACCCTAGAACCCTACACCAATTGAACCCTAATTCTAACTCTAACCCTAACCTTGATCTTAAATTTTAATTCATAATTTCATAATCCTAACCCCAACCCTAATAAAAATATAACCCTAACTCTAAACCTAGTTGAATACAAACCCTAACCTCAACCCTTACCCAAATATTTATCTTAGAACCCTAACCCTAGAATGAATTTTAACCATAATTGAACTCCAACTTTAATTGAACCCTAGAAGCAGGTAATTGAATTATTTAATATTAAACAAGTAAACCTAATGATAACCCTAATTGTAATTTTCAAATCTAACTATAATATATATTAAAGTTTAACCCAAACCCTAATTGTACCCTAGCTTTAACCTAATTTTAACCTACAAATAGTGTTTTAGTTTACGTTTTCTATGGTTTACGTTTTTGTTTTCTAGGGTTTAGGTGCAAGGATTAATGGTCTAGGTAAATTAGTTTTTAGGACCAATTCTTTTTAGAACCTACGGTTTAGGGTTTTCAAATTTCAAAATTAAATGTGTCGAATTTAGGTTTTTTTTTTTGGGTTTTCGATTTAGAATTTTATGTTGTTTGTTTCATTGATGTTTTTGGTTAATTAAATGTAGTTTAAAAATTATTAAATATTAAATCAAAACAAACAAAACAAAAATAACTAAATAGCAATTATAATGCAAAACTATTGTAGAATTCAACCAACCTAGAGGTTGTTGAGGTTAGGTGTCTCGATGGGAGGAGATGGTAGTGAAAATTTGGAGAAATTTGACCCTCAAAAATGCATACATGATTTGCTTCTCCCTCTGGTCCACAAAACTTGACCGTGAAAATGATTTTCATAGTCGCTTATTTAAAAAATTAAATACTTTTTAGGAACACATACGCTTGTCATAATGCGTATGCATTTTATGTTCGTGTACCTGAATCGTAATGCGTACGTGTTATGGATTTAGGATCGGGTACTCGATTTATAATGCGTATGCATTTTTTGAAAATGCGTACGTGTTTCGTGTGAGAATTTTTTTTGGGGCCAAAACTTCCCCTCTTTGTGGACCCAACTTCTTGCACTTACCCTAAAGAAAGGACTCATTGTTTGAACTCATTGTCCACAAGGATACAACCTAGATGGCTCATTGTAATAGAGATACAAAGAATACAAAGAATACTTGTTACAGAGAGACATAAAACCCAATGAAAGAATGGATTACACTACAATCACTCATCCACTTACAATGAACGATAGGTTTGGCCTTCTTCTCACTACATCCAAAAACAGTGTTAAGCTTCACACTAATCAACCACACACATAACTCACACTTTTAGAGTAGCATCAAAGTCAAGTTTTCTCTTTCACTTATCTTCCTTCTTTTCTTATATACACTTTTCATTGCTAGTGCATTTTATATTTATACCATTCCCCAACTTTGAAAAAGATACAAAGTTGACCATCCAACTTCAAATTCAAATTAGGTCATTGTCAAACATCCTAGAGTGAAATTAGCATGAGTGAAATCCAAACACACACTTCACCAGGACCCATAATAGATCCAACATGCTTCATCAACTTAAAATGTAGTGCTTGACACATGATCAACTAAACTAGTGCAAAACACATAGATCAATTAATTTTGATGCTTCCAAATGACGAAACCATCTTCAATAAAACCAGGGCAACATAACTCTCAAACCATAAAGTGAAATTTGGACCAACAACAATTCTTTCAAACCTCAACCAAAACATATTTCACAAGCACTATACCAACAACCTCAAAAAATGACAACCTACAATATTATTTGTATAAATTTTTCTCAATATCCTCAACATGTACTAAATTACCACCTGAATGGTTGACATAAATGACAACAATTTCAGTCCTCTTTTTATTCTTTCAACAAACTATTGCAATGTATTTTATGTTAAAATGAGTTACCACCTACTGGATAAGAATCCTCAAACATTGAGAGAAGCTTTTAAAATGACAATCCACATTGACAATATCAACAGAGCAACTGGAAAGGTTGGAAGGAGAGATGATGTTAAAATCATTAAGAATCCAAAGAGAGAAGATAAAAAATTTGGTGCTAAGGGACCTTCACTTGAGGATAAGATTGACAACATTGGTAGCACCATGAAGGACCTAAGTTATAGACTTGTAAGGTAGGAGAAGGGTCTTTCTAATGAATTTTTTTTTTATAAAATAATGAGAGACCTCCATGGTTGCAATAACATCCATAAAACACTAATTGGCATAATGGGAAGCTAATTCCAAATAATTATAAGAATGCACAAAATAAAGTCCCTCCTAATCCTTTGTAGAAAAAAATAGTTAATATTGCTGATGAAACACCTTGGTGTGTTGTGTGGTAGTCGCCACATGATTCTCAAACTTGTTCCATAGCTAGCAAGTTTGAAGAAGAGTAGGATCAGTCAAATGATTATGATCCAATGGAAGAAAATGATGTTGAAGTGAATTTACTTATGAATAGATCTAATTTTTTTGATGAGCATTGTTCGTTAGAAGATGAGTCATAGGAAGTGGATGTTGATTGTCAAAGATAAAAATAAAACTTATACCATGAACCAATTTTCCCTAATGAGGATGATGAGTTTGAGGATAATATGTGTGTTATGGAGGTTGATGACATGGATGTGTCTTTGATATGATCATCTAATGAGGAGTATCAAAAAATTACTGTAGCCTTGGTAGAGCATGCTAGAAACACTCACAACTTGAGGAGAAGAGTTTTTAACTTTGATAAAGGAAATCCTGACAGTATGTTTGTGAAATAAAAGAGTGCAAAGAAACAAGGGACTAAAAAAAATAATTGGCCAAGTTTAAGAAATGAGAGGTAAAAAATAAGTAATGTAAAGGATCTCAAATCTAGGGCAAGAAGGATAGTCCAGCTGGGAATTTTGGTGAAGTTACTTCTCCCATTATAAAAGACCAAAATAAAAAATCAAGTGCTGATCATGAGATAAAAATAAGAAGAAAAACACTAAGCAACAAAAGGTGAAAACTGATGAACTAAGTGTAGTTCCTTACGAACTGCCAAAATACAATTTCTAGTTGATATGTTCCAACTTCTATCTCAATTCAAGGTGACTGTCCCATTAATGGAGATGATGAGAATTGATGAACACAAGTAGAAGGTAGTGGCACTTATCAATGGAGCCACTTAGGCCTATGAAAATAAAGTGGTGTCTACTTAGCCCCAAGTGAGTGGAAATAAAGTTACTAATGAGATAATGGAGGGAGATATTGGTGATATACCTCAGATATATTTGGCTAGTACAATTACGACATGTCCAAATAATATTGATCCATTCTATGTAACTTATTTTTTATGGAAAAATCCTAAATAATTGCATAATTGATTCAGGCGCTTCATCAAATATCATGCCAATGGAGATAATGAAAGAGACGGGTCTGAAAGTAAGTTGTGCATAGTTGTGGTGGACATTCCACCTAATTATGGCATGTTTTTGTCAAGAAAGTGGAGCACCTCCATGGGAGGTAGCATGCAATATGAAATGTACTTTTCAACTTTTCCAATTGAAGGGAAGGATATAAAACTTGTGAGGGAACCAAGAGCTCCACATATCATTGACTTTGCAGGAGAAGTAGACAAGGTTCATTTTGTAGAAACTGGTATGGATAATTTCAGAATTGAAGAGTTACAAGAAGGGGAAGAAAAGAAACCTACACCTTTGGAATAAATTTTTCTGCAAGATAACAATGATGAGTTTTAGAATATGAGGATTGATGGAGCTTGCTCAAAGGATGGAGCTAGTGCAAGGGTAATACTCATTTCCCCCAATGGTAAGACCTTCATTTTTTCATTTCAATTATTGTTTGCTTGCACAAAGAATGTATTTGAGTATGAAGCCTTGCTATTAGGGTTGATGTTAGCTGGGAAACATGGTATTAAGAAGTTGAGAGTCATTGGAGACTCAAAACTTGTTGTTTCTTAGGTGAGAGAAAAATATGCATCAAAGAATACGAAGTTGAGGTAGTATATAAATGTTATCTAGGATTCTATTGAATAGTTTGATGAATTTGGCATTGATTTTTTTGATAGGGGAAACAATAGGGTGGAAGATTTACTTTCTAACATTGCCCTCTTACCAAATGATATTAAATTTGTTGGCATTTCAAAGGTAGAAGTGTAGGCTAGACCCTTAGTTCTTGAAAATATCAAGAATTGACAAGATTTTAATAATGATGATGATATATTTAAGTTTTTTTAATGCATTGATCAATATGATGGTCAAGAAATTGATTTTTTTGCCTTTGTAGAAGAAGTGAATGGTAAGGAAACTATATTTGGGAATGAAATTATCTAGCTAAAAAATAACAAGATTACCAAAGGGCTGGTAGCATTAGAAAGAATGTTTGATGGCCCTGATAGAAGCCATGCCAAGGAAAAATCCACTGACAAAGAGGATTTGGAAGAAATTAATCTTGGAACAGAGAATGCTCTAAAGAAGGTCTACATTGGGAAGAAGATGAAATATGCTAGGGAAATGTTGATTGCCTTATTGGGAAAGTATAGGCATTTTTTTACATGGTCATATGATAACTTGAAGGAATAGAAAGAAGAGATTTTCCAACATGAGATACATTTGAAACTAAATGCTAAGCCCTTCAGGAAAAAGCAAAGGTCAATTAATCCCACTTTGCAACCTAAGATGCAAGAAGAACTTGTAAAGTTGAGAGATTTTGGCATTATTAAGCCTATTAGGCATTCTACTTGGGTTTCAAACCCTGTACCATTCAAAAAGAAAAATGGTGACATTCGACTTTGTGCTGATTTTAGAAACATGAATGTGTCATCATGTAATTTCATAAAATTGCACCCCTTTTAATTTCACATACATTCTTGCATCCTCTTTAGTGTCCACTCCCATAGAATTTGTGTAGGCTCATTTTAGCCCCTGCATCAATTTTTTTCCCTCTGAAGATGCTCCAACACCCCTTTTTAGCAGCTAGCTTCATGCGTCAGCTTTGTGTTGAAACTTTTTCTTCTCCTATTCTCATCATTTTAAAGTGTTATGTATTCAAACACTATCATGTCATGTGCACGTCCACGCACCATGCTAGTGTCCTACACTGTTTCAATGTTCAAATGACTATTTTTGTGCATGTTTTCTACTTGTCAGCAAATTTTGTTGGTAGTAACATTTGGGGATTCCTTTTAAAGGCTTGAGAAGCTTCTTTTCCCTCTTTAAAAGATGTATTTTTAACTCATTGGAGATCCTTTTTCTTCTAACTTCTTTCTAGCCTTGGCTCTAGCATTTCTCTCTTGTTATTTTTCCTATATAGCTCCATACAATTTTCTATAACAACTTCAAGCTCTCACATTCTCACAACACTCTTTGTAGCTCTCTTGGCTCTTGCAGCCCTCTATTTTGTTCTTTCTCTCCCTCTTTGGCTTGCTTAAACCTTGCAACTCTATCTCCCTTACTTTGTGCTTGCGAGGATCTTGGTATTTCACACATCCCCTATCTATTGCATCTACATTTTTTGATATGAGTTCTCCTCCTTGAGTAGTGTTTTCTTTTATCACTCATCACATATTTTATTTATTTCTATCTATCTAGCTATCTATGGAGGTAGAAACACCAAAATGAGGGTTTGACTGAGGCAAACCCCTATACAGCCCCAATTTTTTTTCTAGATATTACACATGTAGGTATTGAAGATATTGACATACTAGAGGATTGATTACTTCAAATTCTATTAGAATTTTGTCTCTTTTATTTTATCTTATCAATTACTTCACTTTATTCTAGGTATATTACTTTTTGTTATATTCTCACTTTTTTTAAGTTATTAGCAATTCGATTGCAAGTAGTCGATCTGCTATTTTCTATGACATTATTTATTTTTGGTCCATATAGATGCCAACATGATAGAGAGACACTAGCATGTTGCATTTTCATCCTAGACCCACACTGCCATCCTTAGGTTGAGATCCTGTCATTTTGTCCAAATAATCTTCGTGTCCTTTTCTTTCTATTTCTAGAACTATCGCGATGTTTCTTGAGGTAGTTCAGGGTAGTTCACTCCGTAAGGCTCTTTGAATGAAGAGAATTGGTGAGATATGAATCCCCCTTCTCTACATTTTGGTGAACCCGATGTGGACCATAGTATTTTTAAAAAAACTAGAAATTTATTTACCCCAACTTTGTGGGGTCATAACTTTTGACTTGGTGCTCAAAATTCAAAACCATTTGCATAGTTGCAAAGGTCTCCTAGAAGACTAGTTCAGTCCCTAAAATATTTTTCCCTTGGAAACCAAATTTTAGTGATTGACACAAGTTTCAACCCAAATTCTGCTCCAATGACCTCCGAAAATTTAAATTACTAGAACCATATCGAAAAAATCCAAAAATTTAGATTTTTGGTTTTTCTTAGTTCTATTGTCAGCTGACTTGTTTGTTCATTATTTATCATATTTAACTTACTATTTTTAAAATGAGTTTAATATCTTCTTTTATGATTTTTGTATCTAATTTTATTCAAAATTTTAATGTTGTTCAATTTCATGCATGTGATAGTGACTTAGCTTTGCCCATATCACTTTGTATCTTTGATCCTTCTCATGAGATCCCTCTTGCTTTGAAGGATATCTTGTTGCAAGAAGATGAAATAATTGATACTTTTTTGAATCTTACTCTACCTTATCTTCATTCCAATGCACTCTCCCCTGGAGATGATGCATTCATGAATGATGAATTTCCCTTTAATTTTTTTGCACTCTCTTCTAGAGAAATTACATCGGTGAATGAATCTCACCGTTATTCTAATGCACTTTATTCTAGGGATGATGCATTAACAAATGATGAATCTCCTTTCACATCTAATCCTCCTTGGATTGATGTTGAGAATTTTTTTTCAAATA
This sequence comes from Sequoiadendron giganteum, assembly GCA_007115665.2. Classification (NCBI taxonomy): domain Eukaryota; kingdom Viridiplantae; phylum Streptophyta; class Pinopsida; order Cupressales; family Cupressaceae; genus Sequoiadendron; species Sequoiadendron giganteum. The sequence continues at coordinate 811,894,250 of CM021101.1, read as the reverse complement.
ATTATTCCACTAGTTGTGATGATTATATAAATGTAATATATGTCTTTGTTTCCCCTCAAAGGCCTAAGAGACCAATAATTTATTTGTCCCTAGCTAGTCCTCCTAAAAGGATTTTTTATATTAATGGTGTACCATCTAAGAGTGATTCTCTTGATCTTTATACAACTCCCTCTTATAGAGAAGTAGCCTATTCTTATGATAATAGTATGAATAAACAACCAAGCCTTCCTCAAACACCTCAACCTACAACTAAAGAACCCGGTGATTATGATCTTGTCAAGAAACTCCAAGTTACTCTAGCTAAGATCTCAGAGTGGGACTTGCTTCAGGAAGCCTTGCAAAAGATCCTCTTGCTTGCCTTTTCTAGGCTAACATATTTTGATGCATTAATAGCTCATATTCATTTAGACTTGTTGAATATCACATTCTATCTACAAGAACTTTCACCCTCAGATGTGCAAAAACAAGCACATCATTTAATTATTATAGTTAACATTAATAATATTGACATTAGATGTACTCTCATTGACACTGGTTGAACACTCAATGTATGTAGCATTGATATATTTCCTAACATTAATATTGATTCATCTTCTCTTAATTCTTCTTCAATTTTCATTCATGGTTTTGATAATATCATTTGACAAGCCCTAGGCATGATAGTCTTGTCTTTGAGGTTGGGACCCATTATCATACTCACCCTTGTATATGTTATGTCAAAAAAGTTACCTTATAACCTTCTTGTTGGTAGGTCATGGATTCATGCTATGGGTACAATCCCATCTACCTTGCATAAAAATATTAATTACATTTGCAATAATCGATTAGTCATAGTCAAGGATGACCTTGAGGCTATGCACTTATGTTAGATGGAAGTTATTGGTCAAGTTTTGGTTGTGCCTACTCTTATCCCTTCAGTATCTTTCAATGCATTGATGTCTACTCTAGCAGTACCTATTATAAAGGATTCTCTTGAGAAAAATTTCCCTGAAGAAGGTCCTAAATCAGGGAATCCTAAGTCTACATCTTCTCAAGAAAATGCATGTCTCAGTGATTATTGGGGTTCTCTAGACTTTAAAAATTCCTTCATTGGAGAGCATAAAGTTGAATCGATCCACTTAGAATATCTGATAACATCATCCAAAATCACTATTGGGGATGGTTACTCTTCTATATAATGGGGTAATGTGAATGCAAATTGTAACGCTTTCTATGGATATCCTCCTCTGTTGTCTTCTATCTTTGTGGTGCAAGGGCACCAAGTCCATTTTTTGTAAATAAGGTTATTTGATGGTATTAAGTTTGGTTTTGGGGTTTTTTTAGTTGAATTGGTATAATAAGTTCATAATAGACCATGTTCAGGGTAATTAGAGTCATTTTGAGTCCATTTTGCAAAAAAAGTCAATATTGTCAAAATGTTGTCATGTTCAAAAATGCAAAAATGAAAGATGTAAAATACCAATGGTAATTTGGATTTAAAGGGTGGTTGAAATAGTTCATTAAATTTATTTTACATTTAAAAAGGCTTGGGAAGCATTAAGGAAAGTTTGGAGACTTTTTATTGAAGTTGAAACAACAAATAAACATTGTTTTCTTTGCAATTTTTTTGAAAATTTGTTGTTCCAAACCCTTGTACGGGTCCAGACTAAAGGATATTGATTATAATTTAATTTTATTGGATAGATACATGTATTAATATTATTTTGGATTTTGTGTGATTTGATTTCATAAAGAAACAAAGTTTGTATTGCCATTTTATTGTAGGCAACTTGTAAACTTAGAATTTAAGGGTTTTGAGAGTAAAAAATGGGAATTTGAGCCATTCCACTTGGTGAAGCATGTGATTACTTAGTGGAATGGAATTATTATGTGTATATTGTTGTTTTTGTGTGTTTTTAAAGGGTAAGGAAGGTATTTGGAATATTTTTGAATGATTCCCTAGTTAATTTTATGCATGTTCTAAGCCAAGAATGGAGGGTAAGTGTTGGAGTCTAATGAAAAAGTGTTGATAAGGGATGACAAATAGTTTGTGAAGAATGTGTACAATTAGGATGATGTGTTGGAAGTTTTGGTAGGGTGAAACAAGCCCTAGAGCATTGATTTTCTATAAATCCTCTTGCGGAAAGCCTACATAGGCGTAAATAAGGGTTTGGTGATTAGGTGACTTGGTGGGTGTTACTTTTGATAAAGATTGTTGTTTTTGGCTATTTGTAGTCTAGTAAAGTTCCTACAAAAAATATGTGGGATTGGGGAAGTGTTTAAATGGTATATTCTTTGGAAAATAGGGCTAATTGTAGCCTTTTCGAGTGTAATAGTCCTTTTTAAGAGGTGATGGTATAAAAGAAGCACATGCACAAAGGATATATGTTGAGTAACACCATAATAGGTGTTTGAAATGCCAATGCTCATGTGGCTGAGTTTTTTTTGAAAGGATATGCACAATTTTCTTTGTTTGTTATGCTACTAGGGATTAAGAGTGAATTGGTGATTTGAATACCAAAGTTAGAGTTTTATTATTGAAAGATTATTTGAATTTGATCCAATTGTGATTGTTAGATATTTTCCTCCATACTTTGCATCACTTTTTGTATTATTATTATCATAAGTCAAAATTTTCTCCACAAAATAAAGGGTTGATTCCTGCTCCTCATTCTTTATTTGAGCAAGAGTGTATTTAGTTGAGGCTTCTTGAAGCCCACTTGATTACTCTTCCTTCTCCTACACGTAATAAATTTCATAAGAATGATAGAGAAAAACATTTTTTCTATGCATACCATCGAGTGCTTGGCCATTCCACTAGTGAATGTAAGGCCTTGAGAGATAAAGCACAAATTAATGATTCATATTCCATAACTCATTTATTTGTTGATACACTTGCCTCTTCTTCAAATGAAAACTGCTATCAAGGTCTACCTCTATCCTATATGTTCTAAGTATCTTGCATGGTTCTCCTCCCCTATATGTTGGGGGTAGTGATAACTTGTTTTGGAGATGTGTGTCCTCCTTAACTACCCCCTCTCTTCTCTTTTCCTTTGAATTATAGTGTTCCTTTGAATGGTCCCCTCTATGTCTTGAAGGGTTCCTTACTGAAGGAACCACCTTTAAAATTTTCTTTGAATGAAATCATTTATGTCTAGCTTGGGGGTAGCCTGACTAGACCTCACTTTTCAAATAGTGTGTCCCTTGATTGGACCCCTTTTCTTTTAAAAGGTTCCCAAGGGATCTCCTTTGAAAGAATTTATCTCAAATGAATTCAATGGCATATATTTTTGGGCCTACCTGACTAGGCCCTTCTTTTCTATGGCTTTCTTACAAATGTAGCTTGCAGTAGCCACAAGCTTCTCTTATCATTCTTGCTTTGTATGATTGAGAATGTATAGAGATTCTTTCCATTAAGATTTCCTAACATGTTTCTATGTAGGTGTGCTCGTGAAGTCGCTTTCTAGTCTGACTCTACAGAGTGCCCTTACATTTGGATTCCTTTGTGAGAGAGAACTTGGGGGTTGCCTTCTTGCAGGTCTACGGCCCTACAAGGCACTTACTTCTCTGGGCTTCCTTCATGAGAGAGAACTTAGGGGTTTCCGTCTTGTAGGTATGTGGGCTCATGATATGCTTACATCTTGTAGGATATATCCATCATTGGTCTAAGGGCCTTTGTTGTAATTTGTGCAACCTCATAGTTCTACGGGGCTATGGAGTCCTTTTGTTCAAATCTTCTTAGGATAGAGTAACGATGGACCCATCTTTATTGGAATTTTTATTCCTTTCTCTCTTATATTTTCTTCTCTTCTCAATTTTGTATACCGGGATGAAGATTTGCATCTTCTTCATCTTGAGTATATTCTCTTTCTCTCTTCAATATTGGTTTCTTCCCCAACTTTTGAGTGCATTTTTCTATTCAAGAAATCGATTCTTACCTTCTTATCTTAATTTAATAATTATTTTTTGTATTATTTCTCAATTTTTGGATGAAACATTGTACTGAGACAACCTCTTACATCGAGGTCTCTTTCACTTTTCTGACTCAAATCCTTTAGTTTTTTGTGTGCTAACATTGTTGTTTGGTGCAGGTTTTTCTTGTCTAATGCATTTGTTTTGTAGGTATTTAGCCTAGGGGCATGCTTTCTTGGTTCAAACAGTTATGTGCTTCCTCTATGGTATCCTTTTAGCATAATAATGTTGTTTATGTTTAGTAGATTTCCTTTAGCATGTATATTAGTGTAGATTCATATTCCCACTAAAGTGGGGGTAAAATGTAATGTCATAAAATTGTACCCCTTGCAATTTCACATACATTCTTTCATCCTCTTTAATGTCCACTCCTCTAGAACTTGTGTAGGCTTATTTTAGCCTCTACATCAATATTTTTCCTTGTTAAGATGCCCCAACACCCCTTTTTAGTAGCTACCCTCATGTGTCATCTTTGCATCAAAACTTGTGCTTCCCTTTCTCATCATTTTGTAGTATGATGTATCCAAAAAATGGCACGTTGCACAAACATCCACATTCCATGTTGGCATCCCATGATGTTTCAACATTCAAACAACCATTTTCATGCATGTTTTCCACTTTTCAGCAAATTTTGTTAGTGTTAATAGCTAGTGATGCTTTTTAACAACTAAAGTAGCTTATTTTACCTCTTTAAAAGATGTTTTTCAACTCTTTGGAGCTCCTACTTCCAGATTCTTTCCATCCTTAGATCTGGTACTTATCTCTTTTTTATTTTTCTTCTACAACTCCATATAACTTGTTACAATAGCTTCAAGCTCTCATGTCTCACTACACTATTTTCAGCTCTCTTGGCTTCTGTAGCCCTCTCTTTTGTTCTTTCTCTCCCTCTTTGGCTTGCTTAATCATTGCAGCTCTATCTCTCTTACTTCATGCTTGCGAGAATCTTAAGATTTCACACATCCCCTATCTATTGTATCTACATTTTGTGATATTGGTTCTCCTCCTCGAGCGGTGTTTTATTTTATCACTCATTACACACTTTATTTATTTCTATCCATCTGGCTATCCATGGAGGTGGGAACACCAAAACATGGGTTTGACTGAGGCAAACCCCTATACAGCCCCAAAATTTTCTCCAGATCCTACACATGCAAGTATTGAAGATATTCACATGTTGGATGCTTTATTAATTAGGTTACTATGAATAGTTTCTATCTCTTTCTCCTATCTTATTATTTACTTCACTTTATTTCAGTTCTATTACTTTCTATTATAGTCTCGTATTTTATAAGTTCCTAGCAATCTAATTGCAAGTAGTCAATCTACTATTTTCTATGATATTCTTTCCTTTTTGTCTATATAGATGCTAGTGTGCCATGCTAACATCCTAGACCCACACTATCATCCTTTGGTCGAGAGCCTATCGATTTTTCTACATAATCTTCATGACCTAGTTGTTTTTATTCTAGAATTCTCAGTTTATTCTTTGAGGTAGTTTACAATAGTTCACTATGTGAGGATCTCTAAATGAAGAGAAGTCTTGAGCCATGAATCCCCATTCTCTACACATCATTAAAGGCTAATTATCCTTTTCCAAACATGAAAGCCATGTTACAAAAGGTAACTAATTATGAGTTATTATCTATGATGGATAGATTCCTAGGTTATAATCAAGTAGTTGTGAAAGAATCTGAACAATATAAAACACCTTTCACCACTCCATGGGGCACTTATGTGTATGTTAGTACTCCATTTGGATTAACAAATTTAGGGGATGATTTTCAAAGATCCATGGATGCAAAATTTTCTCATTTCATAGATATATTTCTAGCAGTGTATCAAGATGGCCTAATTGCATACAGTAAAAAAGAGGAAGATCCTTGCATACATCTAGAGAACGTGTTCAAGAAAGAACTTGAGTATGAGATTTATTTAAATCCTAAAAATTGTGTGTTCAGAGTGAAGGAGGGTAAGCTACTAGGTCACATTGTGTCTAAGGATGGGATATAGATTGATCTTGAGAGAGTAGCTACCATAGATAAGATTCCACAACCAAAAATTCCAAAGATATCTAGTCTTTTTTTGGTCAAATCAATTTCTTGAGAATATTTGTCACTAAATTTGTTGATATCACAAGATCTATCTCTAAGATGTTAAAGAAGGGAGAAAATGTGGTTTGGAGTGAAGATCCTAGTTAGTCATTCAAGAGCAGAAATTAGGCTATCAAAGAGGATTTAGAATTAAAATCTTTTGATTTCTCTAAACCAATGCATAATTTCTCCTTTGCTTCTTTCCATACTATTACTATTGTGTTGTTGCAAAAAAATAATGAGGGCTTTGAACAACCCATTGCATTCTTTAGTAAGTCTTTACAGATCACAAACTTCAAGTATGACATGTCTGAGAAGAAAGCATCTTCTTTAGTCAAGGCTATAAATAATTTTAGAACCTACTTAATGGGAGCTATAGTCACAGCCTTTGTGTCAAATGTTGTTATGAAGGACATATTCACTCAACAAGAGAATACAAGTAGAAGGTGTAGATAGATCAATAGGATCCAATAATTTAGCATCAATGCTCATATCACTAAGTTAGTAAGAGGAAAAGGTCTAGCTAAAATAATGGTTGAAACTAACTTAGAGATAAATAAAATTAATCAATTTGAGTTTGTGGATATTGCATCCATCTGTGATCTACAAATGTGTGGGTAGTATAAGAGGATAGTGCAATATTTACAAAATATGCAATGTCTTAAGGATATGAATGATAATGAGAAAATAAATTTAAAATTACATGACATTAAGTATGTTATTATTGATAATGAACTGTGGTGGAGAAGCCTAGATGGTGTGTTTCTCAAATGTGTGGAAGGTAAGTAGGCATTAGAGATTTTGCAAGAAATGTAAAATGGAGTGTGTGGTGGAAACTATATGGCTAAAACAACTTCCCATAAGATCTTGAGGGTAGGATTCTGGTGGCCCATTACTTTTAAAGATGCCCACAAGTTTGTTAAGACTTGTGATGCTTGTTAGAGATTTGAAAGGAAGTTGAAGTTCTTAGGAAGTTCTCCACTTAGGCCTATTTCTGTCAAGGCCCCTTTCCAACAATGGGACCTATAGAGTTCATTGGTGAAATATCAGAAAAATACAGTGGGCAACATTCATGGATAATGGTTGCAACAAACTATTTTACAAAGTGGGTGGAATCAATCCCCAAAAAGAAGGGAACAAGTAAAGTTGTGATAGACTTCCTAATGAACACCATTCTAATTATATTTAGAGTTCTAGAAAATATTATATAGGAAATGCTACATGTTTCAGGTTAGAAGAGTTCAAGGATTTTGTGATAAACATATGATGCATATTTCTTAATCTTCAACTTTCCATCCTCAAGGGAATGGTCAGGTTGAATCTAGCAACAAGTGTTTAATGAAGATCATTAAAAGAATGATAGAGATGAACAAGAAAGACTGTGACTCAAGTTAAAGATTTCATTGTGGGTTAATAGAGTTATAGTGAAGAGGGATACTGGACAATCACCATTTGTTCTATTCCATGGTTTGGATTCTAGGCTCCCTCAAAACAATCTTCTAAAGATGTACAAGGTTGTAAAAGATTATGATGAGAACATTTGTGATGATATGCAACAAAGGATTGATAATATAATACAATTAGATGAGACTAGAAAAGAATCTCATGACAAAAATGAAAAGATACAACTACAAGTTAAGAACTTGCATGACAAGAAAGCTTCTCTTAGAAAAATAGAAGTTGGAAGTTTGGTGTTGATGTGGAATGCAAGGGACTAGGATAAGGGTAAGAATGGAAAATTTGAGGCATTGTGATTAGGCCCTTATTTGATATCCAACACACATGGGGAAGATTCATAATTTCTCCAAATATTAATAGGTGAGATTCTTGAATTGCTAGTACATGGATAGTTCTTGAAGCCATATTTCTCTTGAAATATGCTCTTTTCCATGTACATTGTATAATCCTATAAATTTTATATATCTGTTGGTCTACTTGGGTCTAGTTTTCTTGCCTTGTCTAGGAAAGTCCTTGGTTTTTGGTCCTTGTGCTTGGTCTACTTCAACTTGAGATTTTATGATCTCTCTCTATTATGGAAGAATACACATCCCCAATAGGAGCTACTAGTGGAACCCCTAAAAATTCTTCGTGTTCCACTTATAAATTTTGGTAGGAAATTGGTTGTTCTTATGACCTAGGGCTCAAGGTTTTGTTTATTATCATGCCTTAGGGTTTTTGTGTTGCTAAAACCCTTTCTAAGAAAAATCCTAAGTATGAATCGTTTGCAAGAATTCTAATTTTATGTTGACCTTTTATCACTGGTTCACAGTCATTTAAGTCACATCTTATGCCTTTGCATTTGTTTGTTTATTAGCCCCTCCATCCTAGGAATCTCATTCATTGTATCTCACTTTATTAGAAATATTATCTTATATTATGCAGGTTCATAATATTTTAAATATTATCTTGGGTCTTAGTTTCAAACTTTAACAATTTCATCATTCACCTGATATATCATCCTTAATTTCTTATGTCCTAGCCTATCATTTACCTAGTCAGCCCTATTTTAAGGATTAACGTGTGCACATGTAGAATTAATAGTATTATACAGGCCATCGAACATGGAGGATCAAATCCTTACTACCTCATGCCTCATTCAATTTATTTTTCCCATTTTAATATTCTCATGGGTTGGCAGGCAAGTGCCACGTACCCTTCGCATTGGCGGGTGCAGCATCTTTTAAAAGTCAACAGGCAGTAGGATGAAATGGATCAAAAATGGAGATTAATTGATGTTGATACATTTGGAACATTCCCTGCATCCTTGCCTAATTTGAATGAGAATTAAAAAAACTTCATGAGCTAGTGGGCTAAGGACACCTGTCTCTTTGTCAATGGGACCCACTGATTTTTAAAGGTAGCAAACACCTTACTAGTTGAGATCGACGGTTGAGGATGAGGTGATGTGGGTCAATCTTGAACTCTCCCCACCATCCCATGGGGGACCCACCTTTTCCTCCCATCTCTCAATGGGGAAATGGGAAGAAGCCATGTGAATTTATCTGAGTGATAGAAGGAACATTACATAGGGGTGAAATATCAATGAAATATTTTTTCGTAAGGGTATGAATGATAAAGTCTACACTACTAAAGTTATTTTTTTGCACGTGTTTTACATGCAAGTGAGATCTTTTAATCTTGGTCATTGGTTACATATGAGAGTTATGAGCATGGGTAGGTGGTCTTATGGTAAATCACACATATATTGAAGGCTTGAGATTTAATTAGATCTCTTCCCTACCTCCTCATTGTTGAAAGTTACAAGCGGGTTAAAACCAATGGGGAAGTGAGATGTTGAAATGTAGGATTTCCCTTAGTGCTTAAGAGATGGTGGATCCCATGGATAGGTTGGAGGTTTTTCCACATGGCTTGTTTTGATTGGGTAAAAGTAATGGTTGCTTACAATTAGCTTTTTCAAACACTGTTGACTCAATCCAGATTGTTTGTCGATCTGTCTCAAAGAATAAATTCATATTGAAAAATCACTTACACACTATTAATTATTGCAAAATTGTAAGAGAATAAACCTTTCCTTGCTTTAGATAATAATTTTCTAAAGGATCAACCAAATTCTTGTAGAATTATGTCTATTTGGAATTTGTAGGAATGCATTTCTTAACCACAATTTTCATGATAAAATCCAACACAAGAGTATCATCTAAACATTGTTAGGATCACCCTCTCGGGTCTCACAGAGCCCAAAGTGCAAAGGTAGAAGTTGTTAGTGTAATTAATTAATTTATTATTACACTAGCATAAGTTAACTTAGGTATTAATTAATCATATTAGTCCTAGGTTACTTTTAATCATTTAATAAAGTTGTTGAGATAAGATTCCCTTCTAGAAGATGAGTTGTATTTTCTAGAACTTTTCTACATCTTGTTATCATTCCATAGGTAGTTGGTTAGGGTTTCTTGTTGTCACATGAAGTGTGATTTGAACACTTGGCAACATCCTTTGCATTCTAGGTTTAGCACTTGCCTATATAATCAAGCATATGTACTCTTTGTAAATCATTCTGCATATCAATCAAATACTCTCTATTTGCATGCCCTTAGTTGCAACACTTTCTATGTGGTTGAATTTCTTCTTGGTAGGTCCTTTGAAGTGTGCACAACTTCATTGGATGATTCAACATCCATTATTCCAACATGGTATCAGAGCCATTCCATTGAAGGTTCATCCCAGTATCAAGAAAGTTGGGCTATAGAGATTCTTGCAGGATTGAAGGTTTCCATTATAGGCTACTTGACTCCACCCAGGGACCAAGCTGATTTCTGGAGTAGATAGAGTCAGATCTAAGCTCGCCATTGTCTTCAAAAGGCCTCAAAACCCTAAGATCGCCTACCCATTCGTCCGATTTGGACATATTTCATCTGGGAGCCATTTAAGGTATTTAGGGTTTTTTGCATTTTGTACGATCTGTACAGTTTTTGCAGAAATAAAATTTCCCCTTTCAGTCCTCCATCATGGCAAAATTTTTTTACTCGCAGGCATTTTTCATTTCAGAAAAAATTCGGGCTATTTTTGTATTATTTGGCAATTTTTTTTTATTATTTCAGGCTTCCTCAATAGTTTGCAGAAAAATAAATTGGGGGACCTGCAATTTATTTATCAATCGACATCAAAAGGGTTAATTTCTCCGTCCTTTTGTCAGCTTATTGACAAGTCTGCGGAGTTTGGGGGAGGTACCACGACGCTATCACATCACGGGCCCCGTGCCCCGCCAACCGTGCCATCCTTTCCATCCAGCCCCATCTCCTACCGACCGACACCCTTCTCTCGCCAGTGTTGGATCAACCGTTGGGGTGTGTTTCTACCGTTGACCAGTGCATTCTCCCGCCAGGCCTGTGCCTTCCTAAGCCACCACGACTAGATCTACAATAGACCAAGGGCTTCGCCAAATATCAAGCGGTGCAGCCAAACAATCACCGCTCCGCCTGGCCTCTCAGCCCCACCACCACCATCAGGGTGGCACCTTTTTTTTCTACTAGCTAGACTTGTAGTCATATTAGTGACCGGGGGCTGAAATTTTTTAAAGCCCGGCTGCTTATTTTTTTGCACTAGTTTAGCCTGCAAACCCTAATAGGGCAAATTTTTTCAAATCGCCATATCTTCATGCCACGGTGTCAAAATTCGACAAACAAGATATCGTCAAAAAGAGGATTTGGTCTACTTTCCAATGGTGTAGTCATTTTTGTAGAATTTTTCTTCTATAAAAATCTACAATCAACTAAAGTGAAAACCCTAGTTTGGACATAAAGGATCATATATGTGCAACCGTTGATCAAAATTCAATGATTCTAGTGGCATAAGGAAGGTATTTCTGAGCTCTTTTCACTCATCCATTCACTTTGATAATTTTCAGATCTAGGTACTCTTGCATTTGTTTTTTAAAAATTGTTGCATTTGTTCAATAACTTGGATATCTTGAAGCTTGGAAAAATAATTTTTTATTTGGGTGGCATCACTTCAGTTGCATATCAGTTTTGGAAGTTTCTATTTTCTGTTGAAGGTCATTGTCTTTATATTTTGGAGAATTTTTCTTGTACATTATGGGGCTTGCATATTATCCTTCTTTGACTATGTTGCACGAGGGTAACTATAAACAATGGCAGGATGGGATCCTACACCATCTCCAATCACTTGATTTATTACCACATCTGTATGGTATAGTTCCCCATCCGAGTGAAGGTATTCATGAGTTTTCTTGGAGTTGCAATAGATATACAGTCTTAGAGATCATTTCAATGCAAGTTGATTGTGATGTTTTGAGTTTTATTGATCATTCTGATTGTCCTCACATCCTTTGGACTAAGCTTTGGGAGATATATGGAGATTCAGATACTCCACCCTTCCTTGATGATTAGGTTTCAGAATGTTAGGTTTCAGATCAGGCACCCCATGATGATACTACTATGCGGGAGGTTGTTTGTTTGGAATGCCTTAAATATTTCAAAGAGGTTGGAAAGGTTGCTTCAGATGATTCTTCTTCTCCACCAAAGACAATTGTCATCCCTTCACATTCAATGATTCCTTGTCCAGAGTCATTAATTGAGGCTTCCATCATCATCATTCATCAGGACACATTCTGTTTTCTAGACTTGACATCACAGGATGGCTTTGTTTCAGGGATTGTTGACTTGGCTATTTCTATAGGTTTGGATGAAATTCTTGAGGGGATATCACTCCTCTATTCAGATCCTACTTTGGAGAGTTCCCTTGAGTCTCCACATTTCATTGTCTCAACCTTAATTGGGAATCCTAAGACTATCTTGGGGGCACTTGGTTTCTCTTCAGAGATTTCATATATGAGACTTCCTCCATCTTCATCAGAGTTTCTTCAACATCTACCATTGGATTGGTTTCAATCTTCTTTCAGTGGTTTTTAGGACACTTCATTATGGGGGGCAATCAAGTCTCCATCTATTCCTTCGATGGAAGGAAGATCACAATGCAGTCTTTGGATCATGTTCAACATCAATTTCTGCATCATCCTGATTTGTCACCTTCTTCATTGGTTGGGTATGTACCTGAGTGGGTTTTGGAATCTTCATCTTCATTAGGCAAGGATGATGATGATTGTTTTCCTTGGGGGGATGATGTTGAGTCCTCCAATCATCACCTTTTTGCATTTTATCTCTTTTTTTGGAGAGGGGTTTTCTTCCCACTGGGTTTTCCCCTTTTCTCCGTTTGTAGGAGATTAGTTGCACTTTCATCCTATGTACATGGGTACCTAAAATGGCCATCAGCTGGGACCCATCATCATCATGCATAATCATTGAATTTTCATTTCCTCCCTAAGTTGCACTTATGGGGGGGTGTTAGTGTAATTAATTAATTAATTATTGCACTAGCATAAGTTAACTTAGGTATTAATTAATCATATTAGTCCTAGGTTACTTTTAATCATTTAATAAAGTTGTTGAGATAAGATTCCCTTCTAGAAGTTGAGTTGTCCTTTCTAGAACTTATCTCCATCTTGTTATCATTCCCTAGGTAGTTGGTTAGGGTTTCTTGTTGTCACATGAAGTGTGATTTGAACACTTGGCAACATCCTTTGCATTCTAGGTTTAGAACTTGCCTATATAATCAGGCATATGTACTCTTTGTAAATCATTTTGCATATCAATCAGATAATCTCTATTTGCATGCCCTTAGTTGCAACACTTTATGTGTGGTTGAATTTCTTCATGGCGGGTCCTTTGAAGTGTGCGCAACTTCATTGGATGATTCAACATCCATTATTCCAATAGAAGCCTAGAAAGTATCTACCCATTCATTGGCCAATCCTTACCTTTGTTGATCATTGCATTATGGAAAATTCATAGGAATTTTGTGAGATTAAGTTTTTTTCCAAAAAATTAACCAACATGACCATATTCATTATATTCAAACCTTCAAAAAATGAAATGATGATGTAATGCAATTCATGCATCAATTTTTTTTACAGGAGATTAAATACTATGTGTATTTTGTAATTATAGATGTTTTGTAGATCCATTTATGTTTCCATTTTATGGAAAAAATTCCAAACTTAGAACAAAAGTGGTAAGAGATTTTTGGTGGGTGTGAGGTGACAATTGAGATTTGAGATTTTACCCTGAAGTTATTGATTTCCACACTAATGCGGTATCAATAATCCACAAGCCAAATAGTATTCTAATCTTGACATTTCATTTATTGTTGCATTAAACAGATATATCCAAAAGGAGGGGAAAAAATATCTAGTTGCTTACGGTATGGTATAAAATTTTCATTACAATGACCCATTCTTAAGGTTTAAGCTCAATTAACATTTTTTTAGTGTCAATGTGGCCACAATGTTTTGTTAGACAAGTAGGATTTTAAACTTGATAGCCCATTCATTATTGCACTTAGAGTAGTTGTGAGTCTGGATGAGTAAAAAGGAGGAACTAATTATAGAAGAGGGCATCTAGAAGGGCTTGATCTAGGTTCATATATGATGTGTATTGTAACAACTATTGGGTGTAGACATATCCATCATGAACAATATTTTTAAATATTAAGAATTTTAATAGATAATGTAGTTACTTGATCCATGGTAATAAAAGGTAAATGAGTTTTCTAAGAAATTCCCAACCCTTTTACAAAACCAAAAAAAGGGTACAAACTCAAAAATTGTATAACAACACAACTATAGAAAACATGTGAGATATCCACACCTCCTTGCAAGGAGTTAAACACATTGCTATAGTGTGACTAACAAAATTTAATGTCAAGACTCAACATTTTCCTTATATAGAATAAATTTTGAGATATATGATTATTAGAATTATAATAAAAAATATTATAAATTCATTTAAAGTAATTAAAATTATTAAGCAAAAAAATAATTTTTATGTAAAAATAACTTTTAAGTAAATAAAAATATCTTTTCAAATAAACTTCAAATAAATTGAACATTAGAATAAAATTAAAAAAATAAAGAATACAAATAAAATAAAACATGTTTTGATTAATTTTTTATGTAAAGATAATTGTTTCAATATTCTCATTATAGATGTATTTAAGATCTATATCCACATATTATTTTAATTAAACAACTATTTTAATTTTTAAAAAGATATAATATTATATCTAATATATCATCAAAAGATACTAAATATTTAAAAATTTAGAAATATGATGCTTTAACAATTCATAATTTTTCTAAATTAAAAAATAATATAAAAACTACTTTTATTTATTTAATTAAAATAATTTTTAATCTTCCAAATGCTCTATGATTTTGGTGGTAGTTGAACACAAGAAAATAGGGGTTCCACCTTTTAGAAGATGAAACCAAGGGTTAGGACCTATTTCATTCTTAGTTCATTAGGAAACCCTAGAGATCCCTAGAGTTCCTTAGATGTGATTAAAGAGTGGGTTCACCATTAAAATGATTCTTCAAAGGAGAAATACAAACCCTAATGCACTAAACCCTAGAAATTTAAGAGCATTAAATCACATGAAAAAATAGAACTTAAACAAAAAGGAATATGGTAAGGTGATGGATTCTAAACAAGGTATTCAACTATTAAATTATTCTCTTTGAAGTGTATTTGGACTCATATGCGAGACTGGGAAATTTAGTCTTTCTATTGGAATCTAGGCAAAGTTTGGAATCTTCTATTGGAAAATTAGGATCTACAAAAACTATTGAAAATAGGTATATTAGGACTCATATATGCCCAAGCTGGTGATTTAGTCCTAGTATTAGGTCTTGAATGAAACTTCTATAGTCTTAAGTGATCTTTGGTAGCTTTCATTTTGTCTGATCTTTGAGTCTGAAAGTTTGAATTTTGGCTTATAGGTGATTTGTTGTGAAGATAAATTCTTAACAACTTTGACAACTTTGTTCAATCTCACAACTTTGTTTTCAAAGGATTTTCAAGCTTCAAATCACCTAGATCTGCAATCACACATGAATAGGGAAAAATATTGTTATGTTATGGAATAGGGGTTTTCCTTGGTCAAACCCCATTTTGGTAATCAAATGTTGAAATGAAATAGAAAATCATAAGGGAATGATGAATGAACAAATGCAATGTTGAAACTCACCAATCCCTTGAAATAAAGGCTAGAAACTTGTGTGAAATGGCTAGCATGAATGTGGATCTTGACTCTTTATTGTGTTGGTACCCAAAATTGTAAATTCCAAACCCTCAGAGTATGCTAGACTCTATGGTTAGGTTTAACAATATTCTGTCCATTGAACAGAGCTAACCAATATGGTTAGGATTCCCTGCTCTTCAAGTTCTACTAGAACTAGGCATGTGTACCTTTGATAATTAAGTAGATTATGAATTTAGAGGCATTGTGTATTTTCCAACAATTTCAATCAAATCATCCTCTAACAATATATTCCACAACAACATGTAAATATGAAATAGATACTAGACTAACAACTACTCCTACTCCTAATGTTTGAGATTAAGGTATATAAATCAAGTTTGATGAAGTATTTTTTAATAACTAAAAAGTATCATTGGGCAATGGAGTCAATATGTATATGATATATTTATCCTCCTTCTAGCTTAACTCCAATTGTTTTGGCACTTTTAGGTGTTTATACCTTGTATAAACATGAAATATTGTTAGTTACTAGGCTCTTCTTATAATCCAAATGAAATCTCCTAAGGTTACTATTATTATTTTAGTGGATTTTACTTCTTTCTTGAAGGAAACCAATTAAGATGACTTATCTAAAAGGATTTTTAATTCTTTCTTGTAAAAATCAATCAAAATAAATAACATAGAGACAACAAATGTGTCTTGATAAATGATATATATCTATGATATAGTGATTTAAGTAACAAGGAAATACCACTCTAGAGGAATGATAACATGTATGAATTAATATCAACAAAAAACTGAACACCAAAATTTTGACGACTAGATTATAATTTCTTCTCTATTAAATTTCTTTAAAATATTTTATAGTTCATACCAGAAGTGCTTCTTCAAAATGGTTTTTCTATTATATTGTTCTATATCTATATACCTACTCAATGATGAGTCAAAATGTGGTCTTGGTTTGCTTATTATAGATGAAGGAAGTGACAAGATTCAAACCATTACAAAATGTCTTTTCAATTAACATAAAATAAATAATAAACTATCACTACTTAAGTGTGATTACATAAAGTAATTAGATAAGAAACAAATAAAAATTATCAGGTAGTGAAGTCTGAAGCACTTGTAAGATACTGAAGTTAGTTAATCACCATAAGGTACCCATGATCATTTATATTTGGTAAGGTCCTTTCTTCATGATAATATCACCAACACTTGGTGCTTCATAATTCTTGATATCAAGTATACTCTTCTAAAGGATCCAAATATGTTTTCTCCCATGTGAACACTATATAATCATTGTGCCATCTATACTCCTAGATCTCTATCATGTTGGCTAGGCGATTCTTCCATCTGTCATTCATCAATCCTCTAGCTTCTAGAATAAATTTTGAATATCCAAAATCTAATGCAATCATTCCATCCAACATTATATTGAAGCTATGAACATTTATATCATCATCTTGTTGTATATGACCAATTTAATTGGTGACTACTTGGTTGAACTCATTTTACTAGCTTGCACAATCCTTTACTCAATAATCTTATTCAAGCATTAATATTTTTCTTTCCCATGACATATATAGAGATTCATCACTTACCATATTTGTCATACAGTCTATTGGTTTCAATTTTGTATGTGTATCCACACTTCTTTGAAAATAATTGCACAATGTGCTCAGTGTATAATGGATGGGCCGCCACTTCTTGAAAAAATGATCCAAGGTAAGAGCATGAATCTTCATTTGTTCCATTTCTTTGGATAAGGAAGTTTAACATTCATGTATAGTCTCGGTCATGTCCATCACTATCTTGATTCCATTCTCTAAGATCTTCTCTAATGTACCATAAATTTTATTCCTTACTTCCTTATTGGTTGAGCTTCATTGCATTTCTTCAAGTTTTATATTTCCTATTTTAAGGCTTCTACTCACTCAATGGAAACATTATCAACATTTTGATACACTATCATTTCAGTTCTTTGAGTGGGGCTTGATCCTTTCAACTATTGTTTCAACTTCACATTTTCTATATACAATTTGTTTAATTCATCATTCATACTTGTTTGAATCTTCTCATATTCTGGTAGCTTATTTTCCAAGCCTTTGAAAATTTTTCTTGTGAACATAGTAGAGTGCATAGTCATGGTGGTTTCTTCTAAAGCTAAGTTGTCCTCAAGGGTTTTGACCATAACACTCCCCTTCATTTTTTCATAATTTATAACAATTTAGACATCTCTGTATTCTTTTTCTTAGCCCAAAAGGATGAGGTTTAAATCTTGAATTGTAACCTGTTCCAATCATTCCCTATTCTTAATCAAACTCAACCATTAGTATGAGTTCTTCCTCATTCTCGATTGATCAAGAAAAAAAATTCTCTTAAAATCCATCCTTGGTATGAGCAAAATATTTCTTTTTAGCACTATTTGTCTAGTCTTATGTGGGTTTATATTTATCTCATTTATCTTGAGTTCATTGAAGGATTATGTAATAATTTCATCATGTCGTGACTTATCAACACACATCTTATTTATTTGAACCCTTTATTCGAAATCTTTCATTTTTTATTTTAATCCAAAAACCCTTGAATTTAGAGGTTTGAATGAACTCATCATTCTCTTTGAATATGAGGGCTGCTACTATTCATTCATCATCTTGCATATTGTGTTCACCTTGTACATATACATCAATTCCTTCTTCAGGCCTATGAGCTTTTATTTCATGGAGAGGTTGATAAACTTCAATGTCACTTTTTATTTGTGTTAACACAAGCTACCTCCTCACTCATTTCATATGGCACCAAGGGACCTTGTTCCTACACTCTTTTCCTTTTGGCTTTCAACTACTCCGAAGGTGAATCTAATGGATCATGTTGTAGTGAAGGCTCATCTTGGGGTACTGATATCACAACATTGCTTTGCCTTTTGGTAGGCAGCTTGGTAGGTTTCTCCAATTCCATTTTTTATTTAGTATACAATTTTTTAAACTTGTCAATCATTAGATCGATCCTCTTGAGAGGATCTTCTTCTTCTAAATAAAAAACTAGAAACTATTTATCTATCTTCTTCATTCTTTCCTCTAATTTTATCAATATTTCCAACTTTCTTATTCTTTGGTATACATCTTGGGGAGTGATACAAATCCTTGTCACATCCTCCTCATAGTCCACCTCATCAGTGATCCTAGTTTTTGTGAGGATTGTTTATCTGAAAAAATTCATGTGACCCTCAAGGTTGAAGACCCTCTCTTTCCTAGACTTTAAAGAATATTTTGTCTTCAATTTTTTTTGAAGTTCATCAAGAGTGTTTGGTCCACTAGACAAATCCCCATATACTGTCAAGATAGGAAAAAAGTTTCCTTTCTTCTATTTGTGCATGACTTCCTTTTCCATCCACATCATCTGCCACATGAACTCTAAAAAGGCTAACTGAAGGAAATTTTTTTTTTAATATATGTGGGGCTTGGGGACATCCATATACTTTGACCATTGTGATATTGGGCAAGAAAAATCAATCAACAACATTATGAGTATGCCCTTGTTCTAGTATGAATGCCAAGGGTCTTAACAATTGTAATATCGGTGCATGTAATCTTAGATACCCATGGCCAATGACTACCATAATTTCGACTACAAAATCCTCATATAAAATCACATAATCAATTTTCTTACATCTACTATCCCGTATGTAACACTAGTTCTGGACAGGTAGTTGATTACCCTGCTGATCTATCTTACCCAAATACATTATTTGAGTCCATATATTTATATTTTGATATAGAATAAAATGGAATAACAAGGAGTAACACCTAAAATTGATGAGGGCTTTATCTTCCTTTACTTGAAAAAACCCATAATGTAATGATTTCTCAACAAATGAAGCAAAACCATATTCAATATTAGTTTCAGGGTTTTGAATTCTCATTTCTAAAATCATAACGCTAATTGGAACCTTTTCTTGAGAATTTATCCCCATAATTTGACATAAAGAAAAGTAAGTTATTTTAAAATACAACTAGAAATCCTCAATAGAAAATGGCTCAACACGAGAAGAGGAGATATGAATTATTTTCTTATTCTCTCCTTTCTTCAAGTGCATGGGGAGCTCATCACTCCTATAAGTCTTCCTTTGACTATTATAATCCTCTTCACTCTTTGACAGGTCAACTTTGGTAAGAGCCTATTTTTTTAGGTTGAAGCACTTCATAATGGTAGACTTAGTAAGTAATACTAGCATTGAACCATCTATCATTCTTACTATCTTGGTGGTTGGATGATAGTTTCATGCCAATACTCTAATGAATTCAACATTCATGAAGAGATTTGGGACAACAAAATTGGCTAAATCTAGAGTCCAAGGGTTTGATATTGGAATCTTATCATATCTCTTCTCATATAAGTACCAAAATAAATCCTACCAGAAATAGGAATGATTGCATCCAAACACCGATGAGCCATGTATCTAAATACTTTCTTAAATCCTTTATTTGTTGATTTAGAAAGAATATCTAATATGGATTTTTGTAGAGATATTTTTCTTAGGCTCTTCCTTTTTATTTATGGTTCCACTATTTTTTGTTGGCATGATCAAATTGTTTTTGCTCCTGCTTAAGTTCTTTACACTTTCAAACTACAAATTTTAGCTCAATAGTTGTATAATAGCTTATGCAGAATATTTATGCACTTACTTGGTGACACAATACTTGTAAAGCCTTCCTCCTTTGAACTCATTAGCTCTTGGCATGATGAAAATTCTCTGAAAATGACTATGAAAATTGGCATTGAGTGCTAAGTTTATCTATCTCCAAGTTTAGTCATTTTGACACTTATGTCAACCTTGTGTAAAATAATTCATAATTTACTCATACTTTAATTTTGAATATATGTCATTGATCTTAGAAAATTGAATGGTTCATGATAATCAATATAAATGCCTTCACCAACTTGTACCATAATAACACCACCACTCTTTTTGATCCACGCGATATGGTAGTGTTACATTATCTACTCATTATAGCTACCCCATTATACCATAGGCTTCATGTATGTCACTTTAATTCTATTGTGACATTACAGTTTAGTTAATCTTTCACCACCATACATGTCACATATACGATTAAGATTTATTTATTGCGGGACAATGAAGGACTTATCACTACACCACAAGTTCCTTCAAGCCCTGAATATTCCCATCATTAGATTACAGTATGAAATAATTCTTCACTACCATACTGCACATCTTTTTTATAATATAACTTATACATTATGAGATGGCAGGTTAAGTTGTTTGGTACCACCATACTACACACATCCTTTTTCTTTGTATGTTGCTTCTTGTGAGGTAGTGGTTTATGTAATATGACACCACTATACTACACATCTCTTTAATGCCACTATCTATTGACTGCAGAACAATGGGTTAACCTCTCATGGTTGAGTTTGGAGTATGATTCCATACCACATGACTTGTTTTATTCCTTTTTTGTTTATCACAAGTATGTGGTGCAAGCTAATTATTAATTCCAAGCTATATTCCTCTTGGATGAATGTTGTGGTATGGCAGTGCTTGAGTGTATCATATATTTTACCCAACCATATTGCTAAAATTCCTTATAACTTAATGATTACTCTCATGAGAGTGGGGTAAATGGATTTTATACATATTAGGTATCTAAAAATATTGTGGTCAAGCATATATAATAAATTTTCTCAAGTCTTTGAAATTGAATAAGGATTTTTAGTGTCATTGAGATCTAAAAATATATTTACAAGGTGAGCATGTTTGTGGAATTTGGAATTTTTGCAAGGTCAAGGTTTTACATATTAGATTCACAAAGTCTGTCAGGGTGGTGTAGTCATACAAATTTTGGAGGTTCTAGTAGTGGCTCTAGTTGGGGATCAATGGATATTAAGTCATTGCAAGATTCTATAATTATTATATGGGATGTAGACCATGGGTGGGGATGGTAAAAAAATAAAATCCTAAACTATTATGCATGGAAAATAACAATTATTTAAGAAAAGAACTTCAAGAATTGTCCATGCATTGGAAATTCCTATTATTCATGAATCATGTTTTGCAAGTAGTATAAATCTTCACCACACTTTCTAATAATGACAAATGGGCCCAACCATAGCGCTTCAAACTTCCCATGCTTTCCTTTTTCTTGGTTTCTAGCATTTCACATGAGAACCATGCCATCAACCTTAAACTTTATATCTTGTTCTTTTATATTAAATATATGCTTCATTTATAGTTTTATCTTCTCATTTTCCTCTTGTGCTTGGGACTTGATTTCATCCAATTCTGCCAATTGTTCTGTCCTTTCTTCCATTGGTTCAGGGATATCCATATCCTCTTGTAAGATGAACTTGTAGACTGGTAAGAGGTTATGCATTGGGATTCCAGCTTGGGTTCCATACACCAATTCAAAAGGGGGTTTTCCAGTGGCCTTCTTTGTAGTAATTTTATCTATTGGGTATGTGCAGGATCATCATGGAAAAAATAGGCCCTTAAGTGGCAATAAAATTCAGAAAATCAGAGTTAGGCAACTTGACGTAAAAATTTAAATAAGTTATCTATATTATTTCAAAAATATGTAAGAATAGAATCTGTAGAAAATTGAATGTAGTTTCTAAACTACTAGGTTTTTTAAAATTAAAAAATAATCTATTTGGTGAAATTTTGAAATTTCAATGGAGTACGACTTAAATTTTAGGGAAAAAATAAGAAGTAGGTGTCTGTCTGACCACCCTAACCACAATACAATGATAATATTTTTTTATAATATTTGAGATATAAGTAGGGAAGTCATGTCCAGATGTGATGCATATTTTTTTGTAATTTTGTTTCCAAGTAAATAATTAATTATGATTTTTTTATTATAAATTTTTAAAAATATAAAAACTCGTATGTCTAACCACCTTAACTTGGTCAAAAATTCATGTAATTCATTTTTTTTTTAATCCTATAGTATGGGAAGAATAGAATGTGATGCATATTTCAGATTCAAAAAATGTGATAATGTTTGAAATTTATAGATGATTTTCAATCAACCTATCAATAAGGAATTTAGTCATAATTCAAATAGAAAATGAATAATAATTACTTATTAAATTCAAAGTAAAAAATTATTAATATTGGTGGAAATTTGAGAATCTCCTTAAAAACCCTTTTCGTTTCATCAATTTTGGGTAAGAAAAAAGTTGTCAGCCACACGGGTCATCATATCACTTAGATATCGCCACTTTTTGGCCCATCATGATCCTGCACATACCCTACTCATCATGTCAATCTTAGATTGGAATCTCATGGCTTCTTATAGTTATTTGATACCCTCTTGATTATTTTTATGACACTATTATTACTAGATTCTACCTACCTATTTTCTTGAGGATGGTACAGTGAAGCATATGAGACCACTATGCCATATGAGTCACAAAATTTCTTGAATTAATTTGATCTAAAATACATGCCATTATCTATGATCAACCTAACAAGAACCAAAATTCTAGTGATGATGTTTTCTATTATGAAAATAATAACAACATTGATGGTAGCTTTTTTAGTTGGTACTACTTCTATCCACTTGGTAAAGTAATCAGTAGCCACCAGAATCCATTTATGTCCACCACTAGACCTATCTGTAATCTCACTTATGAAGTAAATTCTCTGTTGATGGAATGATGCATCAATTTTCATAGGTCTTAATGGAAAAGATCTATGGTAATTCATCTTACCAAAAAACCTTTGGCATCCTTCACATATCCTTACACATCTGTGGGCGTCATTGAAGAATTTGGGCCAATAGTAACCTGCCCTTTGTATTTTGTGTGCAATTTTTTTTTTTTTGAGAAATGTCCCCCATACACTCCTTTATGTATTTCTTTCAATGTGTACCTAGCTTGTATTTCATCTAAAAATAGTAAAAGGATATCATCCTTGTTATTCCAATACAAATCCCCATTTATAAATACATATTTTTATGCTTGGAGTTTCAAAGTTATTTTTTTGATTATTACTCAAATTGCTAGGGCATTTCTTATATTTGAGATAATATGCTATATCAGTATACCGGTGTGTTTTTTCAATACTTTATATTTTATTTTTATGTCCCTCTATA